>PVJH01026681.1:0-29718 GCA_004026705.1 Nesogale talazaci
GGGGGGGGGGCTTCACTGCTCTCCGGTGGTGGGAGTAGGAGGCCCAGCCCCACTGCTGGAATTGAACCTCCGTCCCAGTGGGCCGCAGTCCCGCGCACAACCACTATGTCACTGGGGCTCAGCCCGCCAGCAGGGTTTCTAATTCCGCCCTGTGATGCAACCTCTGGGATTCCAGATGGAAAAAGTGAAACAAAGTATCGATGACAAGAGATCACATCCCTGGCAAGCCTCCCCCCACCCCCCACCTCATCGCATTCGTGTGCCTGGTGAGCAGCCCCGGTCAGGACTCCTTTCCAGACCCCAAGGAGTCCACAGTTCACATTGCCTCCCTCCTCCCCCAGAACACCCACGGCCTCCTGGACTTGGACCTGGCCAGCGTCAGTACCCTGCATGCCTGGGAAATTTTCCCCATCGTCCTCCTCATCTCCTCCACAGAGAAGACCACCCGGAGGCTCAGGTAGCTGTACCCCCCCATCTCCTGGGGCCAGGCCCTGTAGTCCATCAGGGCCTCGCCCACAGGCTCCATAACCAGGACCTCCCCTCCTCCATCCCTGGAGGTGCTCTGGGACATTCACCCACACCTCCCTGGACGAAGTTCCCTCACCCCTGGGGAACTGAGGAGCCAGGCCCAAGGTCACCGTAACATGACCAAGGACATTTCTAAGGGTCTGGACATGCGTGGGGTGCATGTGGCCAGTGCAGGGCTGGCACCCCCTTGATTTGCACCTGGGACAGAGCTGGCCAGCTGTCTCCCTGAGGAGGGGCTTGGTCAGCTGAGCTCCGGTCCTGGGATCTCTGCCCCCGCCTTCCCAGAGTGGGGTTGCTGTGGCCATGGCGTGGGCATCTCTTGCTGGGTCCCTGCCTCTAAGCCTCTTCCCCCCACCCCCTGCCGGCAGGAAGTCCCTGCAGAGGCTTGGCTCATCTGAGGAGCAGCTGCTGGAGGCAGCCCGGCAGGAGGAAGGGGACCTGGACAGGGCACCCTGTCTGTACAGCAGCCTGGCCCCCGACAGCTGGAGTGACCTGGACAGCCTGCTCAGCTCCGTCCGGCTGGCCATTGCGGATGCACAGAAGAGGGTCGTGTGGACCGAACAGAGCCCCCACTGATGCCACGCCCCAGGAATGCAGACCCCCGTGGGCTCAGGTCCACAGCAGACACTGCCAAGGGGCATTGACCCTACTAACCGGGGCCCCCCCACCCACGGTTCTGGACCCCAGGACAGGCCTCCCGCCGCTCAGCTGTCCGAGTGTGCACCATGTCCACCCTCAGGTAGGGCTTGGCATGAATTTGGCCGGGGACCTGGGGACCGCACTGGGCGGCTCTGCTGGCCTGCCGGGTGTTTTTGTGGACATCAGCTGCCCTCCACAGCCCGCCCGCTCCCCTGACTTTGTGTCTCAGTGTCCAAGGGCTTGTCCGACGTGCAGAGCTCAACCACCGAGGGCCAGCCACCCTGTGCCTGTGAGGTCCATGTCCTCCCTGAGGACCAAACTGTTGCCATGGCTACCACTTCTCAGCCCCCCACGGCTGGTGAGGACTGCTGGGGTCTCCGGTGCTTACCTGCCAACACAGGCCCAAGGGGTCTGACCTGGGCCCGGGCCCATGACGAGTCCTGGTGTCACCTGGTTCACAGACTACAGAAGTGCCAAATGGTCTTCTTTCACCCACGACAGCCTTCCCCTCCTAAGTGCACCTCAACCTCCAGAGATACCCAGCCCCCGCCTCCTGAAACCCCCGTGCATCCCTTGCAAGACAGACAGCAGTAGCAGGGATTTCTGAAGGCTATGTTAGGTTGGGGACATTAAAACCAAGTCTAGAAAATGTAATTCTATATATTTGCTAAAAATAGTTTTGGGTTTGGGCTGAGCCCCGGTGGTGTAGTGGTTGTGCGCGGGACTGCGGCCCACTGGGACGGAGGTTCAATTCCAGCAGTGGGGCTGGGCCTCCTACTCCCACCACTGGAGAGCAGTGATGCCCCAAAAAACAAACAAACAAACAAAAAAGTTTTGGGTTTTTTGTTTTTCTTTTTTTTACAATACTGATGCTTGCTGCCTGCCGTGCCCCAACCTGGGTCCCGGTAAGGTGCTAATGGGTGGTAGGAGCCCCCCACCCTGTGGGGAGCCTTACACTCCAGGCTTACCCAGGAGGGCATGGCTCTTATGTAAGTGGGAGCAGCATAGGGGTGGAACGTTCTAGAGGAAGTGTCTGTATCTGACACGGAGGTTTGTCCAAGTAGATGTAAGTTGAGTGTGAGGGGAGGGGCCACCCTCCTCCAGAGGGGTTAGTCCCGCCCAAGGGTGCTTCAGAAGGAAGGATGAGCTTGGTCCGTCACCCTAATGTTCCTTCCTGGGCCCTTCAGGGAGTTATCAGGTCACACAGACCCAACACTGGGGCGCTGGGGGTCACGAGTGACAGAAGGGAGGAAACAGGAACCCCAAGACCTTTCAGAGACGTCCTCGAGCCCACAGAAAAGACCTCCCCTCCGAAACCTCACATGGCCACTGAATCAATTCTGACCCTTCATGGCGCTCCAGGGCAGGGTGGCACTGCCCCAGGGGGTTTCTAAGGCTACAACTCTCTCGTGGGTGCAGCCGGTGGTCCTGAACCACTGACCTTGCAGACAGCAGTCTGACCTACCACCACTAGCACCCCCAGGGCTGCCCTCTGGCCCACATCCTGACTAAAGTCAAGATGAGGTGTTTCTGAGCCGAGGGTGGTCGGGCCAGCCTGTCCACCCCCGCCGGGGCACAGAGGCCCATCTGCACGGAGAGGCGCAGAACGATCCGTGGGCACCTCAAGCTGAGCCAGAAGCAAGACCGCCCTTCCCTGAGCAGCCTCACCTTGCGGTGGACTGGGGCCACCCCGTCCTCGGCTCTCCCTGGATGTCTGTGCTGGGCCACTGCGTGGACTCAGGACAGGGTGTCCTCTCCCATGGGGGCAGCATCCTGGGGAGGGGCCAGTAGCCAGGCCTACGCTCTGCTCTGGGGGAGTGGAGGAGGGAGGGATGGCCAGTGTGCCAAAACCGTGTCCTCCTCCAGCATCAGCTGAGATGGCCAGTCTGGTCGAGGGGACTGTGTGTCGGGGAGGGCCACGTGTGATAGGGCCACACGTATCAGGGAGGACCACGTGGAGTGGGAGGCCACACGTGGCGGGGGAGGACCACGTGTGGTGGGGGGAGCCACATGTGGCAGGAGCTCACAGCTCATTGTAGAGGGGCCGGCACTCTGGGGAAAGCCGCTCCTCCAGGACCCCATCGGGAGCACACACCCAGGGGTCATGGGTCGCCCACTGCCACTTGACCAGCTGGGTCTTAAGCCCTTCGAGGATCTGGGCGTAGCTGGGGTCCGTGGCCAGATTGTGGGTCTCGTGGGGGTCCCGGCTCCGGTCGTACAGCTCCCAGCGCTCCCGGTAGTAGTAGCGATGGAGGTCTTTGTACCAGCCCGTGGGCTGGCCCACCCGGGTGCGGTTCAGAAGGTCCTGGAAGGTCGGGGAGACGTAGAAGTCCTGGTCGATGGGGAAGGGCATCTTGAAGTGGAGGTTGTGCACCAGGTGCAAGTTCTGGTGGTGCACGGAGCGCATGGGGTAGGACATGGTGACCTCGTGCAGGCTCTGGCTGCCGAACACGGTGGCCCAGGGCGGGTCTGATGCCAGAGCAGGCAGGAGGGATCGGCCGGTGAGCTGCACGGTCTTGGAGCCGAAGATGGCGTAGCTGGGGTAGGGGACGGAGAACCAGTCCAAGATGGTGGGGGTCAGATCTGGAGAGGAAGGGGGCGGTCTCAGTGCGGCAGGACTCCCCCAATGCCTGGAGGCTGCCCTGAGCCCCTCAGGACCTAGGCTGGGACTTTTGAAGGGGGTCTGCTGAGAACTGAACACGTGGTCACAACCCTTCCTTTTTTTTTTTTCTCGTTTCCTTCTTATAACCCTTCTGAGGGCCATGTGTTAAGGGTCCCCTGTGTCCCCCAGAAAGAGCTGTTTGGCTGGCCCATGTGGCGCTGACCTTGTTTGAAGTGGGGTCTTTGGCAGGGCTAGGCTACCACGAGGGCCTACACCCAATGTGACTGCCACCCTTACAAAGGAGACGGTCAGGCGGCAGAAAGGACGCCACGTGATGCTGCAACTGCAGACCAGGGATTCTCGGGGCCTCCAGAGGTGGGGAGAGCAGGGACAGTCTCCCTCAGAGCCCCAGGAAGCAAGGCCACGGACCCAGCGAGCGCCCAGGACAATGCATGACTGTTCTCAGGGGCCACCTGCTCTGGGCGGGCCGAGAGGCTCCTGCCCCACAGCACCCCAGCCACATGCCGAGGCCCTCAGAGGTCCCCGTGAGGGAGCCCCCCGCAGGCTCTGTGTGTGGCACAGAGGTCCCCAACTTTGTGCTTTGGGGCCACTCCAGGGCTTCACCCCAGCCACCCACAAGCTCCCCATACATAGGCTCCCAGCAAGGTCCTCAAGGGGCAGCGTGATGGGGTTCAGGCTATCGGGGCAGATGATAGAGTGTAGGTTCTTGGGGTGCAGCATGAGGGGCACAGGTTCCCAGGGTGGGGTTCCTGAACCCACAGCTGCAGCATCCTCTGGGGGTTCCTAAAGAATGCTGGTTCTCCCACGGCCCCGAATCTACTGAGGCCGAGCTTGGCAGGGGCGATCATGGGATTGAACAAGCCCATTCCAGGGTGTCTCGGGCTCTGGTGGCCCCGGGGGTGAAGTAGCGGTCTGCTACAGAGAGAAGGGCTGATGGTTTGAACCCACCAGCCTCCCTGTGGGCGAGGGAGGAGGCGGGCTCTTTCCGTGTGACGTACAGGCTCAGAGCCCCCGTGGGCACCTCTGTCCTGTCCGTGGCAAGTCCACACGGTGGCTGGTGGCTGGTCCCTGGTGGCTCGGAGGAGGACCAGCGCTTGAGCACCGCTGGCTGCCTGCCCGGTCCCAGCGCTGTGTGGCCCTGGGAGCTAATTAAGTGGGGATGCCCGTCCTTCCTGGCCAGGCAACAGCAGGGCCACCTGAGGTGCCCTCTGTGCCCACACAGAGTGCCCGGCTGTCCACCCCTGGCCCGCCCTTCAGGCGGCAGCGGCTCACCAAGGAGGCTGGCGAAGGCCTCGCTGACTTGGCCCCAGCGGCGCGGGTGCTCGGGTGATGACAGCAGCAGGGGCTCGGCAGTGCCCGGCCAGTACAGGTTGGTCCTGCCGCTGGGGAAGGGGATCCCGTTGTCCGACGTGAAGATCACCAGCGTGTCATTCAGGACGCCGGCCCCCTGCAGCTCCTGCAGCACCAGGCCGACACCTGCAGGTGGAGCAGGGCGCAGGGCTCAGCACTCAGGCACATACACACACACACACACACACACACACACACACACACACACACGGTGCAGAGCTCTGCACACATGCAGGGGCAGAGAGAGAGAGGGAGAGAGAAAGACACACACACACACACACACACACACACACGGCCTTCTTCATCGCCCACTCTTCCTGCTTCAAGGCCTCCAAGTCTCACCAATGACTCCTGCCCCCCAGGGCCTCTAGTCAGCCCACACAGTGTGACCTCCCTGAGCCCTCAGGGACCTCACATCTGCCCCGCAGAGCTAACAGGGTCCACCGTGACAGTGTCCAGGGACTGAGGGTGCCCATAGCGGGGAGGGTGGCAGCCACACTGGCTTCCTGGTGCCCACCTTGGTCCATGCGGCCAATGGTGGTATACTGCGCGGCCAGGTCGGCGCGGGCGGCTGGGGTGTCGGGGATGAAGTACGGCACCTGGAACGGGGGGAGGGTGGGCCTGAGGGGAGGCTCTGGGCTGGCCAGGCTGCAAAGTGCCAGCCCTCTGTCCATGTTGGAAGTGACCGCCTCCCTGGGAATGGATGGGCCAGACCACGCTCCCTGGTGGAACCCGGGTCCACTTCAGGCACAGAGGCTTTGATCCCTGAAGTCATGCCAGGATGGGTGTGGACTGTGAACAAAGGGGCGGGCAGGGTGGAGGGACTTCCTACCTGCACGTGCTGGGGGTCGTAGGTCTGGGGGGTCCAGTCGGGGATGCTCCCCATGCCGCTGTCCCCGTTACCGAACTTCTCGCAGAAGGCGCCATACTGGGGCTGGGAGTGGCCGCAGCGATGGGGGTCGTGGAAGGCCACGTACAGGAAGAAAGGTCTGCAGGCAAAGGCAGGGCGTGGGTGGGTGGGTCTGCTTTGGAGGTGTCTGTGCTTCGGGGGAGCTTGCCTCTCAGCTCTGCATGCCCAGTCCCGAGCCTCCCACCACCCCACCTCCCCTCTTCCTCCACCCAGATCAGTGTGAGCACATGGAACCTTCTACTCCAGCAGTGTGGGGTTCCCAGGGTCCCCCAGACTGTGGGTGTATGTCAGGGGCTAAGGGCCTCCAGGTCTGGATGTGTGTCTCAGTGTGTGTGTACGTGCACCTGTGCAGGTGTTTATAAGGGGTTGGGGGGGAGGCTGGGACTGCAAGAACATGGGTAAGTGTGTGAGTGTGCGTGTGTGTGAGTGACATAGGGGCTGGCCTGGCCACCTGATGCCCTTGGACTGCTGGACCTCCCAGGCCAGCGTGGGTGAGTGTGTGTGTGTGTGTGTGTGTGTAGGAGGGAGGGGGAGCCAGAGGTAGGGTCTGGCCCACCTATTGCCCTGGGACTGCAGGAACATGAGTGTGTATGTATGTATGTATGTATGTGTGTGTGTAAGTATGTGTGTGTAAGGTAGGGCCTGGCTCACCTGTCATCCTGGGACTGCAGGAACATGAGTGTGTGTGTGTAAGCACGTGTGTGTGTATGTGTGTGTGTGTGAGGTAGGGCCTGGCCCACCTGCCGTCCTGGGACTGCAGGAACATGAGTGTGTGTGTGTAAGCGTATGTGTGTTATGTGTGTAAGTGTGTGTGAGGTAGGGCCTGGCCCACCTGCCATCCTGGGACTGCAGGAACATGAGTGTGTGTGTGTGAGGTAGGGCCTGGCCCACCTGCCGTCCTGGGACTGCAGGAACATGAGTGTGTATGTGTGTGTGTGTAAGCGTGTGTAAGTGTGTGTGTGTGTAAGCGTGTGTGTGTGTGAGGTAGGGCCTGGCCCACCTGCTGTCCTGGGACTGCAGGAACATGAGTGTGTGTGTATGTAAGTGTGTGTGTGTATGTGTAAGCGTGTGTATGTGTGAGGTAGGGCCTGGCCCACCTGCCGTCCTGGGACTGCAGGAACATGAGTGTGTGTGTGTGTGTAAGCGTGTGTGTGTGTGAGGTAGGGCCTGGCCCACCTGCCATCCTGGGACTGCAGGAACATGAGTGTGTATGTGTGTGTGTAAGCGTGTGTAAGTGTGTGTGTGTGTAAGCGTGTGTGTGTGTGTGTGAGGTAGGGCCTGGCCCACCTGCCATCCTGGGACTGCAGGAACTTCCGGACCAGCAGCTTGATCCTGGTGATGTTGCGTCCCACCTGGAGGACCGAGCCATTCTCCTCCGTGTAGGCAAAGTCGAAGGGGAAGACCAGCTCGGGCCCCACGTGCTTCTTCCCGATGATGCCTGCACGGGGCGGGCAGAGGTTCTGTGCAGATGCCCTCGACCCCGCCCTCCGCCCCCAGCAATGCTCAGGGGATGCCAAGGTAGCAGTGCCAGGCTGGGAGTGGCTGTCCCGGGGCCTCACCTGTGCGGATGCCTGCCTGTCTGAGCAGCAGGGGCAGGCTGCGCACCTTGTCGAAGGAGTTGAAGTGATGGACATCCTGGTGCAGGCCGTACATCCCGTTCTGGTGCTGTGGCAGAGGCCCGTTCATTCCACTGCTGCCCCCGCCCTCCCCTGCATTAGCCACACGGGCCCTTTCTGGTCCCCAAGCCCCGTGTCAACAGAGACCAGAAAGCTGGCAGCTTTTGTTCTCTTCAAACCCTGCTGGGGTAGCGGGTAACGTGTTGAGAGACTGACCACGGGTCAGTAGTCCAAACCCACCGACTGCTACTCGGGAGCAGGAGGAGGCTCTCTGCCCCATGAAGACGGCCACACAGGGTGGCTCAGCCCAGAAGAAACTCATGGGCAGAGCTTTGTCTGGGTGTTACTGCCTCCTCTCTGCTCAGTATTCTACTCAACTGCCCGGTCTTTCTGCAGAGACCCTGCAGAAGACAGACGAGACTTCCACTGACCACCAGACCACGGTGCAGCCTGGTGTGGGCTTAGCGCCGAGGAAGGCCGCCGGTGACCGCCTTGGGGAGACCTGGTCCCTGGTCTTGCCTCTACCTACCCTGGCTGGAGCTCCCCACCTGAACTCACCTGGGGCAGGCCGGTGAGCAGACTGGCCCGGCTGGGAGAGCAGCTGCTGACGGAGGTGAAGGCATTGCGGAAGATGAGGCTGCGGCGGGCCAAGGCGTCCAGGTGGGGGGTGAGGATGGCGCTGTTGTTATAGGCGCCACTCTCAAAGCCCCCGTCATCCGCTAGGGGAGGGGGTGGGGTGAGAGGAGCAGACCGTGGCAGAGGGCCCTCGCCTGAGACGCTGGGGGCGTGACTCCCAACAGGGATGACGCCTACAGAGGTGTACCCCGGGGACCCCCACCTGGGGGCCTGCCATCTGGGGGGCATGTTAGCAGGTGTGGCTGAGGAACAGACAAGACCTCCCCACCCCCTGCCAAGCAGTCCCTGTAGGTGTTTGAGGTTGGGGGGGGGGCGCTGCCTGTGTGACTGTGTGCAGCCTGTCTAATGTCTCCTGCAGGTACACCGATCCCACCTGGTGTCTAAGGGGACCCTGAAGTTCGTCTAGTCCCACCTCCTCCTCCTGCAGGGAGCACCTGAGGCCCAGAGGCTGCACAACTGCACAGTGGAGAGGGGGTGTGTGTCTGGGCCTCCTATAAACTTCCCATATGCCTCCTGGCCTGCAGTCAAGCTCAGAGCACCCTGGAGAGGCCAGTCAGAAGCCCAGGGCCAAGCCTGGCCTTAGCATCCTCAGAGGACAACTCAGGGGACCTGGACTCTTCCTCTCCCTCCACCCCCAGCATCCCTCTCCACACACTGACCACTGATGGCAACCAAGCCCAGGGACCTGGACCGGGAGGGCAGCTGTCGGAGGTCCAGGAGGGGCACTGCCCTTCTAACCTGGGAGTCCCAACCCAGTTGCAGCTCTGGCCCTGGACTGGCCATCCCAGACCACACACTAGAACCCCAGGGAGCCCCCAGCAGCCCAGCTCCCTGGGGAGCTGTTTGTGTTTCGATTAGCGGAGCTACATGCCCGAGATACCACCGTGTCAGGCCTTCTAATCAGAGAGGCTGGCCTGGCCGGGAGCCAGACCGCAGAACAGGAAAGAATCGGGGGCCTCAGGCAGGCCTGTCACGAGCCAGGCCCAGCCACCCAAACAGGAAGTCTTGTGAGCAAGGGGTGCTGAGGAACTTGGGGCTCTGGGGCAGCTGGGGGAGACGGCAGGGGGGCATGGGCAGGAGGAAGGCCCTTGGAAAGGACCTTGGGGGTGTGAAGGAAGGAAAACTCAGGGGCTACCATCGCTGGTGGCCGGGGGTGTGTCCCCAGAGTATCTGAGCTGTCTCCTCTGGGCTGTGGGTTCACCCTGAGTTTCCGATGTGGTGGCCACAGTGTCGCCCGGGCTGCTCTGGGTACAGATGGGAGTCCTGGATCAAGACAGGGTCACAGTGGACACTGGGGTCCCCTGCCTCTCCTCTACGGGGCAGGTCCAGCAGCGTCTGGGCATCAGAGAGGCTGCTGGGTGCCGGCATGGGGACGATGGCCACGGATGGGGCACGTCCCAGAAGGGGCCGAGGGGCCGGCGCGGGGACACTCACCGAGGAGCAGCAGCACGTTCCGGGCACGCGCCCCGGGCGACGAGCACAGCCCCAGGGCGAGCAGCAGCGCGCAGCAGGCCGGCCCGCACGGGTGCATGGCGGCGGCGGCGGCGGCGGCGGCGCGGCTCCCCCGGCGGCCGCTCGACGGCCCCGCCCCGTCACGTGGGCGCCCGGCCCCGCCCCGGCCCCGCCCCCGCCTGGTCCCCTCCCCCTGCGGATCCTGCGGACCGGGCTGCGGCAGCGCCGGGAGACCCCGAGCTGCGGCGACAGGTGAGTGTGTGGACAGCGGCGGGGAGGACGCGGGGCCGTGGGCTGCCGGGACCCGGGGCTCCTGGAGCGGCCGACGCGGGGCGCTGGGGCACAAAGTCCCGGGACGGGGAGTCCCGGGACGCCTCCCGCGGCGCCCCTACCCCGTTCCTACTGCACTCGGCGCTGCCCTCGCCTGGCCCAGGGTCTGGGGGCTCGGAGCCCCCACCGTCGACAGCGGGCACCGCATTCTTGGGGGTGTGTTCTGTCCAGAGCGGTCCTTGGGGGGCATTGGGGAAGGGGCTGGGGACGCCTTTGTGCGTGGTGGGGAGGGGGCCCCAGGGCCCACGAAGAGAGGGCTGTTGCGCAGGAATGCGCTGAGCGACTCTGTCATTCTCCAGAACCTACTGGAACCTCCAGGGCCCTCGGGGAAGGGCAGGCTACAGGTGGGGGCGGGTAAGCGAGGCCTGGGCTGAGAGCCCCCCCTTCCCCACCCCACTGCGCTGCAGTTCGCCATAGCGGGTAGAGCCGCGATGTACGCACTTACAAAACCTGAAGCCCCCAGCACCGCCCCCCAAACCCTGGATCCCCAGAGAGGCATTGGGGTCTCCTGAATGGGGCTGGCTTGAAAAAGGGAGTCTGTCCCGCCAGGCGGGTTGTGAGGCAGATGTGGTTGCTATGGCGACGTCTTGAGGCGCCTGTTCTTCACCACAGTAGAATGTTTGTATTAAAAAAAAAAAACACACACACACCTTTGGGCGAGGGGGTTTAAAAAGAGGGAAATAAATTCTCCCTGGGGGAGACATGCCCAGTGTAATGAACCTTTAGGTTTCCTATTAAGAAATCAATCACTGATTCAATTGAGGGACCATGGGAATTAATTCCCCTTGGGTTTGGCTCAAGGACTGTGGTGATGGGGTAGGGTCGACCCGTCACGTGGGCACCCTCACCTTTGATGAGCCCCCTGAGCGCCCTGTGCTTCCAAGATCTGAAGGACTCCTCTCCACAGGCCAGCATGGCCCCCTGGGGAATGAGTCCTTGGTTTGGATCTCTGGGGGCTGGGAAGCGCCTCCCCCCCCTTGCTCTGGTGCACCCCAACCTAGCCCCTGACCCTGCTGCTGGTGTCCCCATCTCTGTCCGCAGGCATGCCGTCCTCTGTGCAGGCTCTGGGCAAGCCCCGGTCACCCCCCTCTGGCATGGCGGGGCAGGGGGGCTGCTGTTCGGCCACGGCCCTGCAGAAGCGGCTGCCCATCCTGGCCTGGCTCCCCAACTACTCGGGCCAGTGGCTGAAGATGGACTTCATCGCCGGCCTCTCCGTTGGGCTCACGGTCATTCCTCAAGCGCTGGCCTATGCTGAGGTGGCCGGCCTCCCACCCCAGGTGAGACAGTGGGTCCCCACCCTTTAGCCTGGCCTCCCTCCTGCCTGCCACAACTCACCTCCAGAGAGGTGCCCGCTGGCTGCCCAGCTCCATGGGGCCACTGTCTTCAGAGAAGCTGCTCTTGAGTGGCTGCAGGTCCACATGGCCTTTCCACTGATTGCCACACGATAGCCCAAGCTGGGCCGAGTCCAGTGAGCCTGCAGAATACACAGCTTTGGGGGGTCACCACCACTGTCCACTCTGGTTGCACAGCCCTAAGGGCAACCCTACTGTCCACTCTGGTCACATGGTCCCAGGATCACCACCACTGTCCACTCTGGTCACATGGCCCCAGGGCCACCACCACTGCCCATTCTGATCATGCGGACAGCCTTGCTCCATCCACCCTGGCCACAGGCACCCCGAGATGTAGCAGATGGGAACAGGAAAGATCCTTCGTCACTTCAGGTGGTCCCCAGGCGGAGGGTGACAGGTCGGATGCATCACCCACAGGGACCCTGGTCCCCCCCGCCCCAGGACATATTCAGGTGGAAGGGGTTGTCCCCCCACCCCCAATTCCCCGCTGCTTTCTCCTCACACAGTACGGCCTCTATTCTGCCTTCATGGGGTGCTTCGTGTACTTCTTCCTGGGCACCTCCCGCGACGTCACACTGGGCCCCACAGCCATCATGTCCCTCCTGGTCTCCTTCTACACCTTCCACGAGCCTGCCTACGCTGTGCTCCTGGCCTTCCTGTCCGGCTGCATCCAGCTCGCCATGGGCTTCCTCCGGCTGGGTAAGACTGCCCTTGGCAGCGTCTGCGTGTCCTGCCGAGGTACCTGAGTCTGGGGGTGTCCTGCCCTTTGCGCTCCCTGTGCACTTACCCCTGGACACGGCGGGGATGGCCTCTGGGGCCAGGGCACTGAGGTGTACCTGGGCCTCGATGGGAGTCCCTTTTCCCCACTCTTCAGAATCAGTCCAAGCAGCACCTGCCCCTCAAAAGTTCTTAGCTGCAGCCTCTGTCCCCCAGTCCCGCCCAGCCCCTCATCTGCCCAGGTCTCCAAGGCTGGGAGGGACAGGTGATCAGCTCCGTGTTCCCTCCTGACTGGCCAGGGTTCCTGCTGGACTTCATTTCCTGCCCAGTCATCAAAGGCTTCACCTCTGCTGCTACTGTCACCATCGGCTTTGGACAGATCAAGGTAGGCACAGTCTCCGCCCACAGGACTCACCAGCCAGCGGGCAGGGGGATGGAGAGTCCAGAAAGGCCTCTCTGGGAAATGGCTGCTGCTCCCAGAACAGTAAGCCTCCAGGGATCATTAGCAGTGAGTCACCGTCCTCTCACCATAAAATGGCCCTTGCCAGGGAGCCGGTGAGCAGAGCTCAGGTTTCATGGTGGGTAATTTGGGTAACATAATTACTGCGGGACTCAGGTCTGAGTCTGCCACCGTGCCACGTGCCGGCTCCAACCCCCGGAGTAGGAACCTGCTACCTGAACCGCCCACGCTGCCGGGAAGCCTTCACAGCCCAGATGTGCCACCATCCCCGTCTCCACAGTGCCGCCCCATCCCACCCCCACCCGGTTCAGTTTTTACTCTGGACCCGTCTCTGTTGACTGCGCCTTCCCCAAACGCCGTGATTCAGATGCTTCTGCTTCAAACATCACGATGACTCGGGAGGCACAGCGGCTGATAAGTTGCGTTGCCAGCCTCAGCCTCAGCAGCTGGAGACCACCTGCCCCTCGAGCTTGGGAGATCACGAGGCTTTCTATGCCTGTAAAGAGTTCCAGTCTTGGAAACACCGGGGTGGTTTTTTCTTCTTCTCTAGGCTCACTATGATCTGGACTGGGAGTTTAAGTGGGTTTTTTGTTTTGTTTTGTTTTGAAACCTCTGTTAAACAAACAAACAAAATCCAAGCCCCCTGCCCTGAGCAGATTCCAACCCCTATCAAGCCTAGAGGCTGAGTGGAACTACTCCTGAGGATTTCAGGGGCTGCCAGTCGGCCCCCAGCAGACAGCCTTCACCTCGATGTTTATAACCCACTGTGCCAACAGGGCACCTCCGAGATGAAGTTGACTGTGTTGAGGGAAAGGCTACAAATGCAGCCTCAGGGGAGCGTGTGGGTGGGCCCAGGGCCACAGCCTTGCCTGTTGGCCCCCAGACCTAGGTTTAGCCCCTGCCTGTGGCCTGGGTGTCCCACGGAGGGACTTGAGAGCGGAACATCCCGTGCAGAAGTAAAGGAGCAGGTGTTCCCTTGCTGCACTGTGCCAGGGGCTGGTGCAGGCTAGGTGTCAGATTATAGGCTCTCGGGTGCCAGGCTAGGTGTGACACGAGCTGCTGTTTCCTGGACGGTCTGGCCCGGATTCTGAAATGGCAGCCACGCTCTGGTTTTCATCCCAGGATTGGGCTTTTTGTCCCATCCGCCCCTGAGGGTGGGATGCCCGCTGGACACCAAACTCAGGGCATGGAGCGTACCTTCCCGACCCCACCCCCACCCCCACCCGCACCCCGGGAGGCCCCGTGCCCAGAGCCCTGTCTGCCCAGCCGTGCTAGAGACCCGCGCAGGTAGACATTTCCTGCATTCGCGGTCGCCGACGCCTGCCCCGCCCACCGCGCGGCGTGATTTTTCCCTGCCGGCAGAGGGCGGTGCCTCTGGAACACCGCATGACGGACGTGGTCGTGAGCCAATGGCGCTGGGCCCTGTGCGGGGGCGGGCCGAGCGACCCGCGAGTGACAGATGCGGCTTTGAGGCGCGGCGGCTGGGCCTGCGTGGCGGCAGTGGGCCGGGCCACCGTGTGACGGACGCGCCTGTGAGCCAATGGCGGCGGAGCAACGAGCTGCGCCGCGGGGGCGGGTCTCCGGACCAAGTTTTCCTAAAACGAAGTATCGGGGGAGGGGGCCCCCCAGATGTTATGAGCTGCTCCCCCAACCCCCACCTCCTGGCTGCCCAAGGCAGGAGCGGGACCCCAAGGACCTTAGAGCTAGCTGGGGTGGGAGGCGCCCCCGCTTTCCCGCCCCCCCCCCTCGGTCCGCACAGGTGCAGCCTGCGGGGGCGTGGCAAGCCGGGGGCGGGCAGTGGCTGCTGGATCCCTCTGTTTGCGCAGAACCTGCTGGGCCTCCACGACATCCCGCGGCAGTTCTTCCTGCAGGTGTACCACACCTTCCTGCGCTTGGGAGAGACCAGGTACGGCTCCTCCATCGCCACCCCTCCGCTCCCGGGCCGCCCTGTGGGGCAGGAGACCGGCCTTACCTGCTTCCCGAGCAGGGGCTCGCTCCGTGGGAGCCACTGCTGCGGGTGACCCACGTTAGCCCGTGTCTCCTCGGGCCCTTGCTACTGCTGTCCCGGGTCGTGGGGCTCCCGGGTCATGTGGTCAGTCCGAGGGCAGCACCCGGGTTTTCCCACTGCTGCCTGAGCTTCACAGCAGGCATTGCGTTTCATAGGGGCCTCTCTGCTACCCACGGGCCCATCCCCTTTGACCGCTGGGTAACTCTGTGGCACGGAGCCCCGGTGGCACCGCTAGTCAAGCGCTGGGCTGCTTGCCCAACGGTCAGCGGTTCGAGCCCACCACCCGCTCCTTGGGAGAAAGAGGAGACTTTAAAGACAAGATGCATTACAGCCTTGGAAACCCGAGGGCGGCTCTCCCTGGTTGTGAATGAAGCCCCTGAGAACTTGGAGTGAAAGAGGGAGGGGGAGAGGGAGTGGTGTGGTCTAGTTTTTAGTGCAGGGTCTCTCGCAGGGTGGGACAAGCGGGGAGCAAATGCTTTCAGAGAGAGCCCAGCCTGGACCAGGACCTCAGCTCTGTGCTCCACCTGGTGGGGGGGTGGGCAATAGGGGGAGAGGCATCTGCAGGACAGGAGGGGTGGGCTTGTGGGCAGAAGAGGCTGACCTGACTAGGCTTTCCATGGACACCACAAGAACCAAGGAGCTCCCCATTCCCGCCCTGCAGGTGGTGGCAGTCAGGCTTGGGGAGGCAGGAAATGGATGCTGGTCAGTCACAGATGGCCCGGGGAAAGGGATAGCCCAAGACCCTCTGTGTCATGTCATCTAGTCTCCACACTGCCGTGGGCATCCAGGGGCACAGCCCCAAAAGAGCAGAGTGCCTTCCAGTGGGCCCTCGGCCCATGGTGCACTTGTGTCAGGCCTTGCAGGGCCCATGTGCACACTCGTGTGTGTCTGTCCCCAGGGTGGGGGATGCCGTGCTGGGACTGGTGTGCATGGTGCTGCTCCTTGTGCTGAAGCTGATGCGGGACCATGTGCCGCCGGTCCACCCTGAGATGCCCCCGGGCGTCCGGCTCAGCCATGGACTTGTCTGGACGGCCACGACAGGTGAGCGAGTCTCGGGCTGAGGACCAGCTCTGGCCCTGTGGGCCTGGATCAGGGACTTTGAGGCAGAGACACTGGCAGCTTAGTGGTAATAGGCCCTGCCTACCACGTGAAAGATCCTGGTTCGATTCCTGGGCAGTCTACCCCTTCACAGCCTCCACCCCGCCATCTGGGAGACTTGCATGCTGCTGTGAAGGCTGTCAGGCGGGTGTCCCCAGGGCCTCCAGGTGAAGACAGGCCTGGAGATCTGCTTCCAGAGTCAGTCCCGAGGATCACCTGGGTCTGATCCGTCCTAACCCACCGGAGGGGCAGGACGGGCAGTGCTTTGCTTCAGGCTGCTGCATGGCGGACTCGAAGGGCCCAGTGGGTGTTGCTGGGGTCTGTTGTTTTTAATCTGATCTCTGCCTTCTTCCTGGGTCCTTCATGCCGTATGTGTGTGTGTGTGTGTGTGTGTGTGTTTGTGTGTGTGTCCCGCTTAAAGCCACCTCCTGCTTCCTGTGTCCCCATCTGTCTTGCTGCCTTCTGCAGGGCTGAGGGATTTGTGTGATGGTTTTACTTCCTTTGTTGACTGTCACTCTGTGTTGTCTGTCTGCCCTTTAGTAGCTGGTGGAAGGTTTGTGGCACGCCTCTTTATCGGGTTCTAGTTTCACCTGGTGTGACACGACTCCATACATAGTTTTAGGCCTGTAACTCCGTCCTGGCTCTTCTCCCTGCCTGCCTGACGGGGTGCTAGTAGTCCTGACTGCTGGCTGCCCCACAGCCATCCCGCCACAGACCGGCGTCTGGCTTTCCCCATGGCTGTGTATGTGCGTGCACGTGTGTGCGTGTGTGTGTATGCGTGCGTGCACACACAGTCTCTGATAGGCTTCTTCTCCCATCCCAGCCCGCAATGCCCTGGTGGTCTCCTTTGCTGCCCTGGTGGCCTACTCCTTTGAAGTGACTGGATACCAGCCCTTTGTGCTGACTGGGGAGACGGCCGAGGGTCTCCCCCCCGTCCGGGTCCCCCCTTTCTCAGTGACCACTGCCAACGGGACGACCTCCTTCACTGAGATGGTCCAGGTGAGCCAAGACACCAGGCCCCAGGTCCCTCTGATTCCCGGGAGGACTGTCGAGCCTGCAGTAGGGCGTGCTGGGCACAGGGACAGCTGAGACAGAACCCCCTGTCTGGGGCCCAAAGAAACCCGACATTCGCCTAGGTGATGCCCACTACTGGTGACTGCAGGTGTGTCTGAGCAGAGCTCTGTTTAGGGGGTCCCAGGGGCTGAGCCCTTGGAAAGTAGGCCTGGCAGTTCTTTCTTCCAAGGTTGCCCTGGGTGGACTCCCATTTCCAACCTCACACCCAGGGAGGGTCTGCATATAGCTATAGACCAGTGTGTGTGTGTGTGTGTGTGTGTGTGGAGGGGGAGGTTGAGGGGACTGCTCCTCTCCTTGGTGCTGGCAGTGGATCAACTCACAGGGTTGTACAGCATCACACTCACACCATGAGGCCACACGTGAGGGCGTGGTCCCTCAGCCAGCGTGGGACTGTGCCCATTGCGAAAGGCCTGTCCCCTCCTCATGCAGTGTCTCTCTCCCCTTAGGACATGGGGGCCGGCCTGGCCGTGGTGCCCCTGATGGGCCTGCTGGAGAGCATCGCTGTGGCCAAGGCCTTCGGTAAGGCGTCCACCACGCAGGCCCCTGCTGGCCTTGGCCGGGGGCTGACAAAGGCAGTGCCTTCTCCCTGTTTTCTGGTGTGCTGTTCCCAAGGCTGTCAGGCTGGTCCCTCTGGTGACTTGAGGGGGGACTTAACTGGGACTCCCCGGTCTCAGACCTCAAACTTCCCAGCTTGGCGAGGAGTCAGCCCTATCCATTGGCCAGAAGCAGCCCTGCCGGGAGTGTTGACACCACAGCAATCGGCAGAGACCACAGAACAAGACCTCCCGGTTGGGTGGAGGACAGAGCGAAACCCACTTTCCACTATCAGTCTATTTTTATGGTCGATTTAATGATGGGCGGGCGGGCTGGAATGAAAATGCCGACATCTTTAAAAAGTCGAACAATGGAAGCAGACAACAAACGAGGCCCAGCTTGATCGTAACCACGGCAGCTGTGTGCGCCCTAAGAAGCAGGCGACTCTCAGAAGGACAGTGTCTACAGCCCACCCCAGACAGCAACGTGTGCCGCCCCCAGACCTGTCCTATCTGTAGGCAAAGCACAGGAGGCTGCCACACTGCTGAACTGAGTCCCTCAGGGCGCCCTCGTGTGTCCAGGCACGGGACTGCGCGCCACTGAGTTTTCAGCGGCTGGTTCTTAAAGTCGGGGCGATGTGCCTGTCTCCAAGGTGCCCCCGCATGACACCTCCCAGAGGCTCCCCCATCCCTAGATCCTGCCCCTCAGATCTCTGCCTGCGGCCTCTGAGCTTGTCCTCCTCCCGGCTTGCAAACAGAACAGCTTCCCAGAGTCCGGCTCCCAAACTGGTGTTCCAGGTCTGAGTCCTGCCTGTTCCCCGTCATTCCAGCACTGCCCCCTGGGTGGGGAGGGGGGGGAAGACAGTATCACCCACTTTGGGAATAACCTGGATTCAAACCCGCCTCCTTGTGAAAACGGCCTCTGTGTGGGAGAAAGCGCTGGAAGTGCAGACCTTCCCCCTCTGCCCTCCAGCCACACGCAGACACGGGTGTGTCTGGGGACCCTGTGCCCCTCGACCCGGGTTTGTAAAGTGGGTGGTGCTGGACGGTGCGTTTCATCTCGAGATGTTTCCTCACATGGCTGTGACCGCGTTCCCCCCATTCCCTCCAGCTTCACAGAACAACTACCGCATCGACGCCAACCAGGAGCTGACGGCCATAGGTGGGTACCCAGCCGCGGGCTTCTCTGCCCTGGCAGGACGAGGCTCGTGTGTGGAGGGGCCTGGGCGTAGAGACGCCTTCCAGATACCAGGGTTCGGCAACGAGGGCCAGCTGCCGACAGTAGTGTCAGTCCTGAGCACTGCTTATTAAGGGACCCAGAGTGTGCCGGACCCGCATGCCCCGTCTTGGGGGTGTGGGGCCGAGTGGGGTGTTGTCTGAGGCCAGAATGCCAGGAATGCCAAGGCAATGAGGACTGGTGGGCAGCCCTGGAATCTGATTTCACTCGTGGTTTGTCCGTCCGGTTGCCCATGACGAAGCCTCAGTCCCTTTGTGGTTAATCATGGCCTCTGGAGGTTAGCGTCCTGGGTCTGTGCAGGCAGCGGTGCAGGCTCCCTGCCCAGGCCAGTCCCGTGGCCTTTGGACTGGGTGTCATCCGGTGATCCTCCCTGCTCTGCATTGTACCGTTGGGGGGACCCTGGCCCACCCCCCACGACATCCAGTCCAGCCAGCACGGCTGACGCACGGACCTGAATCGTGGTCAGCGTGGGGTGGGCTGCCAGGGCTGCGTGTGGGCTGCTGTTCTCGTCTCTGGGCCCCCTGCACCCTTGCTGTGGCAGCACCCTCAGAGACACTCGTCGCCCCCTCTTTTGAACGGGGTAGGGCATGTGGGAGCCGAGCCCTCTCAGCTGGGATCAACCCAAGATGAAGGTGGTGTTGTCCTTCAGAGAGAATGCGACGGACGGGCAGAGATGCAGAGAGGAGAGACAGGCACAGTGCACACAGACAGACAGACAGACAAGCATTCACAGTCAGCCCCCACACACACACCATCTTTTCTTACCATTGTTTCATTGCCCTCTGCCCTGCCCTCCCCACCAGGCCTCACCAACATGCTGGGCTCCCTGGTCTCCTCCTACCCGGTCACAGGCAGCTTTGGGCGGTGAGTAAGCCTGCTGGGCCTGGGCCGCCCCCTGTGGTGGTCCTCTTCCCCCGTTAGAAGGCAGCTATCCTCAGGGTCCTGTGGGGGGGGGGGCAGGGGAAGTGCCCCCACCCTCCTGCCCATGGCATAGGCTTCCCAACTCTGAGGGTGGGATGGCAGCTGGCTCTCAGGGCCCCTGGGGCACGGGGCCAGACCTACGCATCCAGATTCTGGTGGGGAGCCTCTCCCGGGGCCAGCTGGCTGGACAACGCCCGTGTTGCTTTTCAGGACGGCTGTGAATGCCCAGTCAGGGGTGTGCACCCCGGCGGGGGGGCTGGTGACAGGTGAGTCCGCATCTTCCTCTGCACTCAGGCCATCTGGTAGGGGAAGAGGAAGGGGAAGGGGCATCCAGCTGGGCCACCAGGATCTGCCGGGCGGGGGTGAGGCAGGCAGGGCCTCACCCTCAGGCTGTTGGGGTTGTCTCCTGGCTGAGGACCCCCGGTGGCACCGTCAGGTCAGCAGGACAAGGCCAGCCCTTCAGACCCAGCAGGGCGGCCCTGGGCGAGGTGAGGCTGTGGGGCCCCTTAAAGTTGGACACCCTCCAACATTGCCATACTGCCCAGCGGGGTCGCCGGCATCGGAATGGACGCTGGATGCCCTGGGTTTAGGGTTTTCATTTCACAGCTATGATCCCTGGTGGTGCAGAGGATTGAGTACTCGTCGTTTAGCCTCAAGGTCAGGGGTTCAAATACACCCGCTGCCTCCCAGGAGGAAGATGAGGCTGCTTGCCTTAGAAGCCCCAGGCAGTAGTTCTGCTTTGTCCCACGGGGTCACTGAGCCTCGACGTTAAGGGGTGGGGGGCTCCTCCTGGGTGATCACCTGCCCCCCCCCGTCACCCCCTCCCGTGATCCCCCCAGGTGTCCTGGTGCTGCTGTCCCTCAACTACCTGACGTCGCTCTTCTACTACATTCCCAAGTCCGCCCTGGCCGCCGTCATCATCATGGCGGTCGCCCCGCTCTTCGACACCAAGATCTTCGCGACGCTCTGGCGGGTCAAGAGTATGTGCTTGCGTGGAGCGTGCGTGCCTGCGTGAGTGCGTGCTTGCGTGAAGTGTGCGTGCTTGCGCTTGTGTGGAGTGTGCGTGCTTGCGTGGAGTACGTGCTTGCGTGGAGCGTGCGTGCTTGCGTGAGTACGTGCTTGCGTGGGTGTGCGTGCTTGCATCAAGAATACGCCGAGTGCGCATTTCCCGGGTTCCGGCTGCGTAAGCCGAGGGTGGTCCCCCGCCCTGCGGCAGCGGGACACAGCGCCCCTGAAGGGTTAGGGTGGGGGACGGCAGCCGCACTGCGTGGGGGTCAGGATCCGGGGTTGGGGTGTCGCGGGGCGCATCCTAGAGCAGGACCCACGGGCGGATGGGGTACCGAGTTGCTCGCTGCCTTTGATCTAGAAAGATGGCAAGGACGCGCCTCGCGCAGATGGGAAATGGAGGCTGGGGTGGGGGTGCCCGTGTTCCTGCGCCCGGCTGGCCCCAAAGCCCAGCCCTCCTCCAGGGCAAGTCGGAAGGGTTGTCTAGGAGGGCTCCCCGGGGCCTGGTCTCTGCCTCGGCTGGGCTCCACCTCCCCCCTCAGTAGGAAGGGACGTGCCTGCTGCCTGTGCCACTTTCATGGGCAGTGCCCATGCCACAGGAGTGGTACCAGCTTGCAGGCTGGCATGTGGGCACCTCTGAGCTGGTCCCTCCCGGCCAGGGCTGGACCTGCTGCCCCTCTGCGCCACCTTCCTGCTGTGCTTCTGGGAGGTCCAGTACGGCATCCTGGCGGGCACCCTGGTCTCCTTGCTCATCCTCCTGCGCTCCGTGGCCAGGCCCAGGATCCAGGTAGGACTGCCCCCCAGTCGCTGCGGGGGAGGAGGAGGGGCATTTCTGCCTGTCCTCAGAGACCTGGGGGGCAGGACCCTGGCTCACCTCTCATCCTTGAAGTCCCATCCCCTCTGTGGGAGGCCCAGCTGTCTGCTCTCCGGGAGGCTGGCTGTGGCCGATGGCTGCCCCCCGGTGAGTGTGCCCTCCCCGCAGGTGACCGAGGGGCAGGTCCTCGTCCTGCAGCCGGCCAGCGGCCTGCACTTCCCCGCCGTCGAAGCACTTCGGGAGGCCTTGTTCAGCCGTGCTCTGGGAGGTATGAGAACCAGGGCTGTTGGGGGGACCCTGGGGGCAGGCAGCAGGCCCCACTGGCCAGGAGGCACCCCCTATCAAACTGTCTCATGTGACACATGTCTGTGTGTGGCCTCATGCCCATGGGTCGTTGCTGTGGGGCAGCCGAGGGCCTGGGGGGAGGGAGGCCCACCCGTGAGGTGGTGCCCTGCTGACCCTCTGTTCCCGCAGCGTCTCCCCCGCGGAGCGCCGTGCTGGACTGCACGCATGTCTGCAGCATTGACTACACGGCCGTGCTGGGGCTGGGCGAGCTGCTGGAAGACTTCCGCCGGCGCGGCGTGGGCCTGGCCTTCGTGGGCCTGCAGGTAGGGCTGCGAGGCTGCCCCAGGGGGTCCCAGGAGGAGAGTATGTGTTTAAAGGGAGCCTCCCCTGTCCAGCCGTTCCCAGTGACCCCCTCCGCTCTGGGAGGGTCACTCACCCTGTGATGGGAGGAGGGGATGCTTTACTCCCCTGCAAGGGACAGGGGAGCAGGGGCCTGTGAGGGTGAGACAGCCTGGCCCTGGGGGCAGGATCCCTCACCCCAACCCTCCCAGCCTGAGTGACTTTGCACGCTACACTGTGCCGGCTGGGCCGCTGGTCTCAGGGAAAGACGGGCGTCTTAGGAAGCACGGAGGGACGGACACCGGAGTGGTGCCACAGGGGCTTCGGGGAGGACTTGGAGAGGGACAGACAGACAGAAGTTAGCGCAATTATCTGTGTGCGCTGAGGCTCCCAGAATCCCTGGGGGGTGGGGGGTTCGAGCAGCACCAGCATTGGGTGGGAGTAGCAGTAATGCTGACACCGTGTGTCCACAGAGGGGCCACCTGCCATGGCCACAGGGCGTGCCCTGTGGGCAGCACGGACTTATGGAGGCTGTTCATTCGTTGCCACGGTGATGGTCCCTGGGCTGGGGAAGGCCGTGCCAGGCGGTGCTGTTCATGACTCCCTCCACGTTGTCTCCCAGAGACGGTCTCCTCCGAGACCCTGCCCGCCGTGTCAGGGCGCCCAGCATAGTGCTGGGAGTGACCCCTGCCCTCCGACGTGTGTCTCCTCAGGTCCCTGTGATGCGGGTCTTGCTGGCGGCCGACCTGGCGGGCTTCCAGTGCTTTGCCACCCTGGGGGAAGCAGGTTGGTACTTTCAGAGCAGGTGACCGGGTCCCTCCTGGCCTTCGGTCCCCAGTGGTGGGGACGGCCCTGTGAGGGGTGCAGAGGGTGCCAGTGGGCGGACTGCGGGCTTCCGGCAGCAGGTTCAGGTTTGACGGGCCCTCTCGCTGGGGTTTGTGCGTGCCGTGTGGGACTCAGGCACGTTTATGCACCCTGTACAGTTGGCGTTTGACTCCCACTGCCAGGCTACCACTCGGGAAGTCCCCCGGGGCCCATCCCCAGGGTGGGGTGGCGAGGTAGCTCCTTGTCTGGGCACCATCGCCAACGCGAGGTTGACCGGCTCCAGGAGCTCTGAGGACCAGGGTGGTGAAGGGTCTGCACCCAGCCCAGATGCTGGCCCTGGGAGGGCGAGGGGAGTGGGGGGAGAGGGGGGACTGTCTTAGGAACTCAGGGATAAGGATGTGCTTGCTCAGCGGTGGTGCGGCGAGGACGCTGTGAGCGGCAGCCCTGGCCTCTGCTGCTGGGACTCAGACAGCGTGTGGTGTCTCCCCAGAGCAATACCTGAAGCAGGAGCCGGGGACCCAGCCCTACAACATCACTGAGGACTCAGTGCCCGAGCACAAGGTGGCGCTGCTGAAGGCTTAGCTGGGCCCCGGCCTCAGGAGGGTCTCCCGGCTGTGCCTGGCTGTGGTGTTGATGTCCTGGCTGCTGAGTCTGTGCCCGCCGAGGGAGGGGGGAGGAGTAGCCCCACGGGGAGGGGAGGCCCCAGCTGGGAGCCTCGGAGTCATCTGAACAACTGACTGGTTCCCCTCCTGCTGTCCCCTGTGGGCCCTGCTTGGTCCCAGGCGGTCTGCAGAGCGTTCTAGAATGCGGGGCAAGAACCTTGGCACAACAGTTCCTGGGCTGGCCCAGAGGGGCGTCCTTGGGCCCACCCACCTCCCGGCGGCTGCTCAGCGGCTGTCATTTTGGTGGAGAAGGCGGGGGTGCGCCAAGTGACTCTCGGTCTCTATTTAATATAAAGTAACTTTGTCTTTTGTGTTTTTAAATGAAAAAAAAATGGCTTTGGTGATTTTGTAAAGCTCACAAATACCTACTGTGAAAAACACAACCCGCCGCCCCCCCTCAGTCCATGTTTGGTGATCATCCCAGGTCCCCCTCCCCCTGTGATCCACACACACGTGGCTCCCGGTGCTCTGTAACCCCCACCCCAGCTGTCTGTGCGGCGAGTGTGTGCGTTGTGATAATAAATATCCAATCTGTGCACCTGAGTGTCGACGCGGGCTCTGTTCTGCACGTCATGATTTACTCAGCCCCCTCCTCACGGGACTCCTGCTAGAACCCTGGGCCCATGTGTTCTGTGTGGCCGCGTGGCTGTCACCAGAGGGCTAGGCCCTGGCAGGGGGAGCGGGTGGCCGTGGGATGTACGCTCTGTTCCGTAAGAAGCAGCGCCCCGCAGAGACCTTTGGCCGGTCCCCACCCCTGCTCCAGAGTCCTGCACGACCTTAGAGGGCATTGCAGAACTGCCCCTGCGGACTGCCAAGACTGACACTTTCTACGGGGCGCAGAAAGCTTCCTGTTGCATGGAGCAGCTGGTGGGCTCGCACGGCTCACCTGGAGGTCAGCATCCCGACTCGTCACCCAGGGTGCCACCAGGGCCTTCCCAAACCCAAGCGGCTGCCAGCGGGTCAGTGCCGACTCAGGGGCCCCACGGGAGAGGGTGGAACTGGCCCGTTGTGAGTGTCTGAGACTGTCATTACTCACCGGAGCACAGAGCCTCGTCTGTCTCTCAGAGAGCGGCTGGTGGTTTCGAACGGCTGCCCTGGTGGTTGGCAACCCCATGCCTAGCCCCTCCATCACCTGCCCAGCACTCATGCCGCAGCAGGCACCCGACAGAAAACACTCGAACAGTGCGCGAAGGGAAGCAGGGCCAGTGATGATCACAACCTTTGCTTTCAGACCACGGAGCCGCCCACGTCTTTTGAGGGCCCGCTCCGTGGAGTGACCGCTGCCTCTGCGCTTTGCTCCCCTAGCAGCTGAGAGGGGAGCGTGGAGCTGCAGCGCCAACACGGGTTTTCGAGTAAAAAGTTGCAGAAGGATCGGCATCTGCAGTCACCACGTGTGTCAGTTTGCTCACGAGACGTGATTTTGTCCATTCAGAGAAGCCCTAGAAGGAGCCACACCAGACTCCAGAGTAGCAACTTCTGGGGAGCAGGACACTTTAAGCCTCACTGTCAGCAGTTTGATGTTTCAAGTCAAACCAGTTGCTGTGGGTTCGCCCAGCTTCCGGGGACCGTCTATGGGAGATTGGAGCTCCGCCCCCAGGCTTCTCCGTGGCTGCCATTTCCGTAGTCTTTCTTCCCAAGATGTCTCGGTTGGGTTTGACACACCCTACTCTGTGTTAATCATTTGTATCCCTCAGGAACACATTCAGAATTTAAAATTAATTTGGAAAATACAAGTTGTGGACAAGTTCCTTGAAAGCGTTTGCAACTTCTGATGGGTGTGCTGAGTGTCACGGTCTCCCCATCAGAAGTTCCGTCCCTCAGAGTGGTGTAAGTGGATACAAACAGATACAAACCGCAACACCAGCCTGCCACTCGGTTGGTCCTGAGAGCAGTTCTAGGCAGGGTTTCCGGAAATGGGAAACAGAAGCAGACCGCGTCCTCTTAGCCTGAGCGGCTGCTGGTGCGTTTGAACTGCTGGCCCTTCAGTGAGGAGTCCAGCACTTACTTCGTCCCTCAGCGCCCCCAGGGCTCCGAGTGGAAGGCAGAGGGTGACGACAGCAACCTTGTGCCCCTTCAAGCAGCCTTCCAAGCTCTGGTGGACTCGTGCTCGGGGAGTGCGCCGACCGGTTCACGCACACTTTTGACTCGTCGGGAAGTTTAGGTGGTCACCCAGAGAAAACGGCAGCATGGGGCCTGGGCATGGCGCTCACACGTCAGGATTGGGTAGAAAGAGGGACAAGGGGGCTCGGGGAGTGCACAGGGGAGGCGGGAAGGGCACCGCGACATTGTAGGAGTAGCAGTCAACGTCACACACAGCACATTATTTTTTGAAGAATGTTTTACTTACATTCCACCCCCCCCCCTTTGTTGCTTCTGTTTCACGTTCAGTTTGGGTCCCAGGGTCTGAATAAGATCAGCGTACCTTTTGCTCAAACTCATGGAAGTGTGCAGAACAGAGCACAGCTGCCCTGCAGGCTTCCAAGATCGGCAGGAAGCCTCGTCTTCCCTGGAGCAGCTGACGGTTTCAAACTGCCGACCTCACACTGAGCAGCCCAATGCATAGCCCCTGCACCACCAGGGCTCTGAGGCGTTGGAATTCAGCCGATGGTGGTACTGCAAGATGTTTGGGTGTGGTATTTGACCAGATCTCGACGGAAGTTTGCTGCAAATAACTACTGTGTACACTTAAGAAGCTGGGTTGTTTTGTTTGTTTGGTTTGCTTTTGGTTTTTGGGGCATCACTGCTCTCTGGTGGTGGAGGTAGGAGGCCCAGCCTTGCTGCTGGATTTGAACCTCCAACCCAGTGGACCGAAGTCCCGCACACAATCACTACGCCACCAGGGCTCAGCCCGAAACTGGGTTGTTTTATGTGGTGTGTTAGTCTGGGTAGACTAGAGAAATCATAGACACGCATATGGATATAAGGGAATGGTGTATATACAAAAGGAACAGAACACTGAGAAAGCATCCCAACCCGGTCCAGTTCAAAGTCATAAGTCCGATATTAGCCCATATCCCCAATACCAGTCTATAACGTCTCCTTCCGACTCATGAAGTCTCAGGCCAGTGGGTGCAGAGTCCCTGCGCTGGCAGGGGTCCCCTCATGGCTCCTCGCTTCCAGGGCTCAGGGTCCATCAACAGCATCCAGTGGTGGCAGAAGCAACTCAGCACTGGCAGGGGTCCCCACGTGGCCTCTCCAGCTTCAGAGAAATGGTTCCATCAGGGCAAAGCCATGTGGCTTCTCCTCCGGCTCCTCAGATGCTGCCATCTTGTCTTGTCCATGATTCATCGTCTCTGAGACTGACTCCCAACAACTGGGGAGATGGCTTCTCATCTCCACGAGGGAAATATCGCGAGATTTCCCAGACGTATCAGGAGAAAGCCATACCCACACGGAGGCCTCATTGGCTACTCAATGGCTATCTCCAGATTAACAGGCTAGACTCCACCCCTACATCTCAATTATGAAATTAACATAAGCACATGACCGCCACATGTGGTATTGTGTAAGCTTAATGAATTTCTGTAGCTGGTGTTTGGTTTTTGTGTGTGTAAGCATTGTTTCAGGAAGCTCTGATTGGGATTGGGATTTACTGAGTTTTTCTTTTCACTGCACAGTTTTAAAACGTAAGAATGACCACTTCTTGCAAATTAGTCCCTCCGCAGCTGTGCTGAGGAGACTGTATATAAATCTATTTGAAAAGTGCACCAAAAAATAGGTTATTTCTTTGCATTGGCATAAGGAAACCTTTCTCGGTGACTTGTGTTAATCCCTGGCAATTTTAACACTTCATAAATAACCACAGAGAAACAAAAGAGCTTATAGTATTCTAAATTAATTAAGACAAGTTCCCAAGTTAGGAAAAATACCAAATTTTCTTTAGGTTATAGTTACATGTCAATAATATTTATTTAGGGGCTGAGCCCCGGTGGTGCAGTGGTTGTGCACGGGACTGCGGCCCACTGGGTTGGAGGTTCAAATCCAGCAGCAAGACTGGGCCTCCTACCCCCACCACCTGAGGGCGGTGATGTCCCCAAAACAAAAAAAAAATTATTTAATATGAGGAAACTAGTAACAATATTCTATCACAATTTTATTATTTCAATAACCAAAGAATACAAGTTGTTTACCCATCTAGTCCTTATTCCTATTCCAAAGAATTATTGTATTCCAGTGTTTAGAGTCTAAATTGTATTAAATGCCTGTATATTTTATATGTCCTGTTTTAATTATGCTTCAATATGATGTATTTTCTGAAGTTCTTTATATTAGAGTTAGTCATTATATTGAGAAATACTTTTTTAATTTTTTTATTGTTTTAGGCATTACTGCCCTCAGGTGGTGGGAGTAGGAGGCCCAGCCTTTGCTCCTGGGAGCCGGAATTGAACCTCCATCCCAGTGGGCCGCAGTCCCGCGCACAACCACTACGCCACCGGGGCTCAGCCGAGAGATACTTTTACCAAAACATTTTTATTGATTTTATTAGCTTTATATTGCATTTGAAATGCCCTATCAGATCTTTCACTTTTAAGAATTACTATTAGAAGTTAATCATGGTCTTCTCTAAGTTTATCATCTGCAAAAAATTGTATTTCACCATCCACTGAAAATGCTTGACTAAAATAGTTAAACAGGGCTAAACAGCCCCAAAGTTGTTTTTTCACTAATGTTTTCAAGGTGCCGATGCAGAATTACATAGAGCTCAAATAAATAATGAAAAATAATTATTATTGGGCTGAGCCCCGGTGGCGTAGTGGTTGTGCGCGGAACTGCGGCCCACTGGGACGGAGGTTCAATTCCAGCAGTGGGGCTGGGCCTCCTACTCCCACCACCGGAGAGCAGTGATGCCCCAAAAACAAACAAACAAAAAAAATTATTATAAAGTTTGTGTGCAGGGCTGAGCCCCGGTGGTGTAAGTGGGTGAGAGTGCGGGACTGCGGCCCGCGGACTTGGCGGTTTAAATCCAGCGGTGGCTCTCAGGAGCAGCGCTGGGTAGCGCCCACGACAACCCGAGGGCTGTGATGCCCCCCCCAAAAAAGTTTGTAATCAAGAACATAGTTCATTTTTGATGTTTTATTGTCTCTCTAGGGAGAGATTTGGTTCCAGTCCCATCCTGGGCGGGATGGAGCGGAGGGGCTATCTTTGGAATTCGGCCTGGTGTCCTGGGAGCTGGTGCCTGGCCCCTGTGTGCCCTGGTGTGGGGCACATTCCCACAAGAGCAAGCCCAGTCTTCTGTTTGAGCCACTCAGCCCACTGGAGAGCCGAGACTCAAGCTTGGTCATTGACTGGACCCCAAACGAACAATGTTAAGGAATGGATAGTTTACCTCAAGGATATGGAACAAGAACATGCACGTGATTAAGGTGCTTTTAACTTTTTTGTTTGTTTTGTTTCTATTTTGGCCCCCCTCCCCACCCCAACAGTTATAGGGAGCCTTTTGTTCTGTGCTGTACTTCACGAGATTGGACCCACCCCATGGCTTTTCCACAGTCAAATGTAAGACTCTCTTCATTCAAGTCTTAGAAGAGGTTATTCTGAAACACTAATCTGTGCCCTGTAGACGCCTCCCTCCCCGTGTATGAATATATTTGCAGCCAAAGGACGTGCCTGGGCACACACAGGCTCTGTCAAACGTATAGCTGTGTGTATTTGTGAGTGGGCTCTCCCCCTCGCTGTCCACTCCGTGTGTCCGTCCCTGCGTCCACTTGCAGGTCAGGATCGTACAACCACGGTCAGTCCCTCTGTTGTCTTTAACTCGTGCATCTCTTCCCGTGTCTTCACCAGGAAGCAGGGGTTTTCCAGCCCGAGTGACCAAAAGTGACCCTCCTAGGCCAAGACCCCGGACCTCCAAGACCACCGCTGCCAGTGTGATGTTAGAGCGACTCAGCAGGACAAACTCCCAGAGCCTCGGTCCATCAACCGAGGGAGCCAGGTGTGAGTGGGTTGATGGCGGTGTCACTGCTGCCCCGTGATGGTGACCCCATGCCCCACGTAACGAGAGGATGCCTGGTCCTCCGCCGTCCTCATCCTCGGATGCCGGGCGAGCATCGGGGTCCATCGGATTCCTCTGGCTGAGTCTCTGGAGAGAGTCACCTGCGCCTGGCTGGGTGTTGTCCCCACGGGAGGTGACAATCCCACCACTGAACCTCAGCGCCTTTGGAAGGGTTGACTAGTTCCTTCCTCACCCTGTAGCTAGGGTGACACTATGCTACAACAGATGGCACCACTCAGTGCCACCCCTCACAGCGCCGGCACCTGCAGCTCGTCCTCTCCTTACTGGGATCTTGGTGGCGGGTGCCACCAG
>PVJH01026682.1:0-21986 GCA_004026705.1 Nesogale talazaci
AGGCATCACTGCCCTGGTGGTGGGATTAGGAGGCTCAGCCTTTGCTCCTGTGAGCGGGAATTGAACCTCCGTCCCAGTGGGCCGCAGTCCTGTGCACAACCACTACGCCACCGGGGCTCAGCCCCCTTTCTTTTTTTTTATGTAGTCATTCATTCATTCTCTCCACAAATTTTTACTGATGATTGACCCCTCGCTATATTTTGCTATGTTCCGGGCAATGGTGATGTCAGGAGGCACTGAGCTGTTAACCAGCAGGTGGGGAGAGCAGACCCAGCAGCCGACGCCCAGGACAGCGTGGAAGCCGTCTGCTCCCACACAGATGGACAGCTCTGACACCAGGGCAGCCCCGAGTCGGACGTGGCTCGTTGGCAGTGGGCGGGCACTGCTCTGGGGATTAGAAATACAGCAACCCGTAAAACAAACCTAAGAGTGGGCGTACAGGGCGATTGATCCCATTTGAGAGGGAAGAGGAGAGCCGGTCCTACGAAGAGCAGCCTGGATGGAAGGTTGGAGTAAGATGGATGAGGATCTGGGGAAAGCATTTCAGGCAAAGGAAACAGGCTACTCAAGACATGAGGGTGCAGCCAGCCTGGTGTGCACAGCACACAGCAGAAGGCTCGTGTGTCCAGTGCAGTTGGCAAGAGAGAGGAGAGGGCGGGCCCAGGGGCAGACTGGAGCAATCCCATGCGGATTATTATGGCCATGCTGCCCACCAGTCCTACTCACAGTGGCCCTGTAGGACCCAGCAGAACTGTGTAGGGCCATTTCCCAGCCTGAGATGTCACGGGAACACATAGACTGATCTTTTCTCCCCAGGAACCCTGAGAGGTGGCTGGGGCTTCGATCCACCAACTGTTTGGTTATCTGACATGTATCTGAGCAGGCTTGTATCATAGAACATTCTGGCTTCTGTGTGGCAAACTTATAGCTCTAGGGTGAAGGTGTCTGTGTAGTGGGGGAGGGGCGTGGTTCTTCTAAGGCTAGTTTGTGGAAGCAAATGGGACAGTGGCTTGTCTTGGCAAGTCGCAGAAGGATCTGCGAATAAGTCGAAAGAAGGATCAGCATATTTGCAAGTTTGAGTTCATAAGCACTGATGATCAATCGGGACCATCAAAGGAGGCTTGGTGGTGCAGTGGAGTAAGTGTTGGGTCGAAGCCACTGCAAAGTCATCGGTTCAAACCCACCAGCCACTCCAAGCGAGAAAGTCGGGGAGAGCCGCTCCTATCTGCATCCTGTCTCAGGAAGCCCGGGGAGGAGCTCCCCTCGGTCCGGGGGGAGGAGAATGACGGTCAGAGAAGTCTTGGTGGTATGAGTTTAAATTTTTGGGGGGGAGGCATCACTGCCCTCTGGTGGTCATGGGCACTACCCAGTGCTGCTCTGAGAGGCGCCGCTGGATTTGAACCGCCAAGGCCACGGGCCGCAGTCCTGCATTCAACCACGTGTGCCACTGGGGCTCGGCCCGAGTTTAAATTCCTTCTGGACAGAGAGGACTCAAGAATGGCACTTTGGAGATTCGCCTAAGCAGCTGGGGAAAGGGTGGTAGCATTCAAATGCCCGAGGAACGGGGTGAGCACAGCAGGTCTGGTTGGTGATGGAGGGGGCGCATTGTGCTTGACGTGTCTGGCACAGCGGTAAAAAATCATGAATTCTTCAGGCAGAGCACAGGAGCTCAGTTCCAAGGATGGACTGGCCCCATCATCTACAGTGGTTTCTTTTCCCCCTCTTTATGATGGATGTTTTCTTGCTCCTATAAAAACAAAGCTTCGGGCTGAGCCCTGGTGGGGTAAGTGGTTGGGTGTGGGACTGTGGCCCACAGGCTTGGCAGTTCAAATCCAGTGGTAGCTCTCAGGAGCAGCACTGGGTAGCTCCCACGACCACCAGAGGCAAACACACACACACACACACACACAAAGCTTCACTCACTGCCATCGCGTCAATTCTCAACCTTCCTAAAAATTATTTTTGTTGCTACGTCATCACTGCAATTTTGTGCTGTTGTGAGTCACGTGACCCTGTAAAAGGACCACTCAACCCCCAAGGGGTTGCGCGACCCACAGGTTGAGACGGCTGCTCTGGTTAGCCGCATAGCTAGTCACCCACCGCTCAGCCCTATGGCCCCTTTCTATGCCAGAGAGACTCGTCACTCCAGAGAGAACAATGGGTTAACCGGCTATGGCAGCGAGGCTCTTGACTAGGTGAGAGGGAATAGCATCCATGCCTGCGTTTGGGCACAGGAAGGGGAAGAAGTCCTCCATCCTCATGAGAGGAAAGGAGCCCATGACGACAGGTGTAGGCAGGCAGACATACCCGACGTTGGGATGCAGTGCTTGCTCTCTGCTTCCATTTCTCAGTCAGAGCTGCTGTTATTTCATTAGTGCTCAGGCGCTGGCAAGAGAAGTTGAGAGACTTGAGGCAAAATAAGGTGTAATATAATGGTCTTGGAAAGACGACTGGCATGACATGGTAAGCCAGCTTGAGAGACGGGGCACCCGGCTTGCAATGGGACTGTCATCACAGCTGTGTTTTCTCCAGGTCAAGCTGTGCGATGGGGGTGCAGCAGGCGACTGCTGAGAGGGAGGAGACTTTCCAAGGCTGGTTAAGAAGCGGCAGACACCGGGAGGATGGCTGTCACACTAAGAGGAGTGCACATCGTCTACTTTCAGGGACGTGCGATGTAGAATTAAAAAAAAACCCAACTGATTATTTTAATCGAACCAGATGAATAATTATTCTAAATTTAATTAGCCTACAAGACCTATTGGGACAACAATGGAGAAACCGGGTTGGAATTGTACTCTGTCTGACCCAACCGCACCCAACTTAGGGCAAAACACTAAGGGCGTGCAACAGAGCATGGAGTTCCCAAGGGAGTGCCAAGGATGTACTTTGGGGCCAGGGTGTGGCAGCCCATCAGACTCAACCAGGAGACACTCCTGGAGGTCAACAAACAGACCTTGAACTATTTAGTTTTTTATCTTGTTATACTTTTTATTGTTTATATATATATATAAACAATGGAGTTTTTTTGTTATCATTGTGTTATTTTCTTTGGTTGCTTCATCTTAGGATGCCTGTTTTTTGTTTTCTAGTACATATTGTTATCTCTGCAGGTATGGCTAGATAAGTTAGGCTGGATGAACAGTCTGGAGGCAAAAATGACTGGACTGATGGTTCTTGGGGGGGGAGATGGGGAGGAGGGGATAGGGGGTGTTGTTGACCAGGGGTAAGGGAACAACAAGTGATTCAAAATCAGTGACGAGATGTGTGAGGCCCGATAGGGGCTGGGCAAGAGTAATGGAACAGAGAGAAAATACTGAAACCCCAATGGATGCTGAGCATGATAGAGGGGCAAGAGGAAAGGAAAAGGAAATAGAGGAAAGAACTGGGGATAAAAGCCATTTATAGGGCTGAGCCCCGGTGGCGTAGTGGTTGTGCGCGGGACTGCAGCCCACTGGGACGGAGGTTCAGTTCCAGCAGTGAGGCTGGGCCTCCTACTCCCACCACCGAGAGCAGTGATGCCCCCCCCCAAAAAAAAGGCATTTATAGAGGTCTAAATACAGGCATGTACATAGGTGAATATATTTATATATGACATTGAGGAAATAGATCTATGTGCATATATTTATAGGATTAGTATTAAGACAGAAGATGGGCATTGAATCTCCACTCAAATTCTTCCTCAGTGCAAGAACACTTTGTTCTATTCAATTGGCATTCCATGATGCTCACCTTCCCGACACAATCACTGAAGACAAATGTGTCCATAAGCAAAAGTGATAAAGAAAGCTGATGGTGCCCGGCTATTAAAAGATGTAGTGTCTGGATTCTTAAAGACTTGTAAGTAAACAAGCAGCCATCTAGCTCAGAAACCACAGAGCCCATATGGAAGAACACCAGCTTGTGGGACCAGGAGGTGTCAAAGGGATCAGTCATCAGACTTCAAGAACTAAAAATCATATCATTGTGTGCTCACCTTCCTGATATGATCGCTGATGACAAAGGTGCACATAAGCAAATGTGGTGACCCAAGCTGATGGTGCCCGGCTATCAAAAGATGTAGCGTTTGGGATCTTTTTTTTTTTGTTTGGGGGGCATCACTGCTCTCTAGTGGTGGGAGTAGGAGGCCCAGCCCCATTGCTAGAATTGAATCTCCAACCCAGTGGGCCGCAGTCCCGCACACAACCACTATGCCACTGGGACTCAGTCCCGCGTTTGGAGTCTTTTTTTTTTTTTTTTTGGGGGGGGGGCATCACTGCTCTCCAGTGGTGGGAGTAGGAGGCCCAGCCCCACTGCTGGAATTGAACCTCCGTCCCAGTGGGCCGCAGTCCCGTGCACAACCACTACGCCACCGGGGCTCAGCCCGCGTTTGGGGGTCTTAAAGGCTTGAAAGTAAACAAACGGCCATGTAGCTGAGAAGCAACAAAGTCCACATGGAAGAAGCTCACCAGCCTGTGCAACGACCAGGTGTTGAAGGGATCCAGTATCAGGCATCAAAGAACTAAAAATTATATCATTATAAATGAAGGGGAGAACAGATTGGGCACCTAAAGCCAACCAATAGGTAAAGTGACAGTCCCTTACAGAGGGGTTGTAGGGAGGAGATGAGCCAGTCAAGGTACAGTGCAGCAACAATGAAATATGCAACTTTCCTCTAGGTCTTAAATGCTTCCTTCCATCCACTATCATGATCCCAATTCTACCTTACAAATCCAACTAGACCAGCGGATGTACACTGGAGTCATAAACAGGGGTAATTCAGGACAGATGATCCTTTCGGGACCAGAGGTGAGAGTGGTGGTGCCAGGAAGGTGTAGGGACACATCAGACAGTGTATGATGACAAAATAATGACAATTTGTAAATTGTTAAGGGTTCATGGGGGATGGGGAGGGTAGTGAAATACAGGGAACTAGTACCAGGGGCCTAGGTAGAAGGATGTTTCGAGAATGATGATGGCAACAAATGTGCAGATGTGGTCTGTATACAACTGACATACGTATTGATCGTGATAGGAGTTGCATAAGTCCCCAATAAAATGATTTAAGAAAAAAAAGCTTATAGTGAGGGCTCAAGTAAAAATGTCTTGGAAATGATGACAACATGCGTACAAATATGCTTATACAATTGATGTATGAAATGTTATAAGAGCTGTAAGAGCCCCAAATAAAATGACTTAAAATTTTAAAATTTTAGTCTAAATGTGCCAATTAGAAGACAGGTTTTCCGAATGGATAAAAAAGCAAGACCCAAGCTAGTCCTGAGGGCCTAAGTGGAGGGAGGATGTTTTGAGAGTGATGATGGCAACAAGTGTGCAAATGTGGTGTGCACACAATTGATGCATGTATGGATTGTGAGGGGAGGTGTGTGAGCCTCCAATAAAATGATTCATTAAAAAAAAAGGGAGGAGTAGGTCTGAGCCCCGGGGGCGTAAGTGGTTGAGTGTGGGACTACGGCCCATGGGCTTGGCGGTTCAAATCCTGTGGCATTTCTCAGGAGCAGCGTTGGGTAGCTACCATGACCACCAGAGGGCAGTGATACCCCCCCCCAAAAAAAGGGGAGGGGGAAAGAGGAGTTTATACCAAGGGCTCAAGTGGAAAATATTTGGAAATGAATAAGGCAACTTGTATATACATTTGCTTGATACAAATGATGTTATAAGAGTTGTAAGAGCCTGGGCTGAGTCCCGGTGGCGTAAGTGGTTGAGTGCAGGACTGCGGCCCACGGTCTGGGCGGTTCAAATCCAATGGCAGCTCTTCAGGAGCAGCACTGGGTAGCTCCCGTGACCACCAGAGGCAGTGATACCCCCCCCAAAAAAAAAGAGTTGTAAGAGCCCCCAATAACATCATTGGAGAAAAAAAGGCAAGACCCAGTTTATATGCTATCCACAAGAAGCCCACTATAAACATAGACTAATGACAGTAAGCGTACAATCATCCAGAAAGACATGTCATGCAAACAGTAGCCAAAAGCTGGAGTTTGTAAATGAACTTCAGAATAAGTAGACTTTAGAATTAGAAATAGAAAGGAACCTCGAGCTGTTTGTGGGAAAGCTCCATTATTTTTTCATTCCATATGCCCACAAACTGGAATCCCTGAGATAAAAGAGTGACATTAAAAAATTATAGAGTGATGCCCCCCAAAAAACAAACAAGCAAGCAAAAAATTATAGAGAGCAATTGTCCAAGAAGACATAATGATCCTAACAATTGAGCTCCATAACACCTGGGACAAAAATAATGTCTCTGAGAAAAAAATACGCAAATCTGCACCCATAGTTGGTGATCTCAACACCGATCTCTCGATAACTGATAGAACAACTATTAAGAAAATTAGTCAGGACACAAACTACCTGAGCAGCCAACCCTATCTGACATCCGCTGTAGGCCGGCCCAGTGGGGTCTGCCCTGACCGGCACAGGGCTGCGCAGTTTCATTCTGGCATGCACAGGGACGCTGGTCAGAATCGACAGGATGGGGCCTGACAAGAACAAAAGCACATGGCTTGCATGCTTTCTAAGGGCTCAGAACCTGTGAAACACTCACCATGAGCGACCATATTCAGAGCCATAAAAATTTCTCAAGCCATAAAAGAATTCCATAAGAAATAACAAATATAGGGGGCTGAGCCCCGGTGGTGCAGTGGTTGTGCGCGGGACTGCGGCCCGCTGGGACGGAGGTTCAATTCCAGCAGCGGGGCTGGGCCTCCTACTCCCACCACCGGAGAGCAGTGATGCCAAAAAAAAAAAAAAAAGAAATAACAAATATATCGTAAATCCAAATATCTGGAAATCATTGAAAATATTATTCTCCACAAACCCTGGATCAGTAGATATCTCCATGGAATTTTTTTTTTCTTGGGGGGCGCATCACTGCCCTCAGGTGGTGCGAGTAGGAGGCCCAGCATTTGCTCCGTGGAACTGGAATCGAACCTCCATCCCAGTGGGCCGCAGTCCCGCGCACAACCACTATGCCACCGGGGCTCAGCCCGAAAATATCTTTTTAAAAATAATTTTAGGGGTGGAGCCCCAGTGGTATAGTGGTTGTGTGCAGGACTATGGCCCACAGGGTTGATGGTTCAAATCTAGCAGCAGCTCTCCAGGAGCAAGGCTGGGTTTCCTACTCCCACCAGGGCAGTGATGACCTCCTCAAAAAAAATCATGTTATTGGGGGCTCATACAAGTCCCATCACAATTCATACATTCTTCCATTGTATGCAAAGTACATTTGTACACTTATTGCTATCATCATTCTCAAAACATTTTCTTTCCACTTAATCCCCTGGTATCAGCTCCTCACATTTCCCCTCCCTTTCCGTTGCCCCCTCCTCCACAAACCCTTGATAATTTATAAATTATTATTATTTTGTCATATCCTACACTGTCCAATGTCTCCCTTCACCCAGGAGCAGGAGGTTATATGTAGATCCTTGTAATCGGTTCCCCCTTTCTACTACACCTTCCTTCCACTCTCCCAGTATCACCACTCTCCCCAAGAGTGGTTTCAAATGCATCATCTGTCCTGGATTCCCCATGTTTCCTGCTCCAGTGTACATCTCCTGGTCTAGCTGGATCTGTAAGGTAGAACTGAGATCATGATAGTGGGGACGGGGAGCGGGGTGTGTGTGAAACATTTAAGAACGAGAGGGAAGTTGCATATTTCATCGTTGCCACACTGTACCCTGACTGGCTTGTCTACTCCCCATGACCTTCTGTAAGGGGTCACTTCACCTATTCATGGACTTTGGGTCCCCAATCTGTACTTCCCTCATTTATAATGATATCATTTTTAGTTCTTTGATGCCTGATACCCGATTCCTTCGACTCCTCATGATCACACAGGCTAGTGTGCTTCTTCCATGTGGGCCTTGTTGCTTCTGAGCTAGATGGCCACTTGTTTACCGAAAAGACAGCTTTAAATGTTCTAAAATCAGTAACTTAGTCTTCACCTTTGAGAAATAAGAGAAAATGCAAACTCATACAGCTGTGAACTCAATAGATGGATCCCAGTCAAGAGGAAATTTATGGGACAGACATCAAATTCTTGTGGATCTTAGGCCACCAGGACTTCTCTAGACTGTAACATTCTGATGTAGGCAGGTCTTTTAGGTCCACCGAGAATGGGGAAGCCACCACATCCATCACATTATCTTTGAAGCGGGTACAGAAACTAGCTTATGGAGTTATCTTTAAATAGTTTAGCTCAATAATGAATGCTGGCTTTGAACATTATGCACTTTTCAAGATTAATCTATAGGACATCAAATTGGCAAGGGTAATTCTTATGCTCAGATCAGCCTTTTTTTTTGGGGGGGGGCATCACTGCTGCTGGTGGTCGTGGGCGCTACCCAGTGCTGCTCCTGAGAGCCGCCACTGGGTTTGACCCGCCAAGCCCGCGGACAGTGTGGAGCATCAAGGATGTAGCCACAAGCATTGGGCCCTCTGGAAACTGTGGAATGAGTAGTTTGTGGTTCCTGTTTTCACCAAGTCTAGCTTTAACCAGGGGTCAGCACTGAATTGTTAGAATGACAGATCAGATACTGGCAGTAATTTTGAAAGTAATTGTACAGAGACAGGATAATATCATAGGAACATGATGGGCTGAGCCCCGGTGGAGTAAGTGGTTGTGCGCGGGACTGCGGCCCACTGGGATGGAGGTTCAATTCCAGCAGTGGGGCTGGGCCTCCTACTCCCACCACCAGAAGGCAGTGATGCCAAAAAAAACCCCAAAAAACATAGGAACATGATGTCAGACAAGGATGGATTTGAGTGCTGTGCCAAAAAGTGCTACTCAGCCGTCGATTCTGTTTCAATTGTAAAGTAGATAGAAAAAGTTCAAGATTTATTTTGAAGGATTTGTTGGGGTAACACATCATATGTAAAATGCCATCTGTTACATAGTAAAAGTCTGAGACTATTTCCTATTCTGCTTTGAAAAACACCACTAAGGTTATCCTCAATAAAATAGTGTAATAGTCTAAGAAACAACTAAGATTCAAACAGGCAGGGGAACAAGTAAGGGACTCACAACATCAATACAGGTTTGAAAAGATGCTCAACTATACTGTTAACTGAAGAGCAAATGCATATGACATCTCACCTTCCCTTTATCTTTTAATTTAAGAGGATGACTATACTCATCAAAAGTGGGGTGATCATTTAATGATAAAGGTAATACTGATACAACATCTTGCAAAACTATTCTGGCAATTGAGCAAGTTTCCAAAGACTATTGTACAGGGAATCATCAGAAATGCATACAGTGGTTCAGTGTGGCATTATTTTTGGTATTTTGGCCAAAGTAGCATGTACAATTCCCAAAGTAAATAGTATAAGATGACTTGAAGAACAAACATGATCGGGCTGAGCCCCGGTGGCATAGTGGTTGTGTGTGGGACCGCGGCCCACTGGGATGGAGGTTCAATTCCAGCTCCACGGAGCAAAGGCTGGACAGCCTACTCCCACCACCTGAGAGCAGTGATGCCCCCCCAAAAAAAACAAAAACAAAAAAAGAACAAACACAATCGCTCAGGGCAGGGAACCCTTCCAGGTACAGAGGACGTTCTCAGACTGCTGATCATAAAAGCCACCTAGTTACACACTTAAACAGCTGCACTGTGGGGCACGGAAATTCTTTTACTAAAAATGTCCTCACATAGCAGCTGACACACTTACTGCATTTCATCATGGTGAGGAATTTACTTTCAATATGCTCTTTTTTTTTGTTTGTTTTTGTTTTTGGGGCTTCACAGCCCTCCGGTGGTGGGAGTAGGAGGCCCAGCCTTGCTGCTGGATTTGAACCTCCGTCCCAGCGGGCCACAGTGCCGCGCACAACCACTACGCCACCGGGGCTCAGCCCGGTTTTTTTTTTTTTTTTAATTTCTTTCCAGAAAAGTAACCCCGTTTTTGCAGTTTTAGCGCGCGCCGGTGGCAGAGTGGTTTGAGGTGGTCTGCGATGTGCACGGTCGACAGTTTGAAACCACCTGCAGCTCCACGGAAGACTGGGCTTTTTCCTCCAAGAGCGGCAGTCTCAACTGGAAAAGCCACCGAGCTCCATGGCAGTGACCAGACCATGGAGGGTGGGGTGGGAGGGGGCGTAGTGTTTGTTACACGGTGGGCGGCCAAATGCAAATTCAGCAGCTGAAAATCACCAGCTTTGCCAGCTCAAATGCGGTGTTCTGCTCCTGGAAAGATGAAAGCCTTGCAAACCCACCAGGCATAGTTCTCCCTTGCCCATTGAGCTTCTGAGCGTTGAAATGGGTGCAATGGCAGTGTTTGTGGCTTGCCCATTTCTGGATTCCTTAAACTTTCCAATCTGAAAAAACATCATACCATAGAAAAAGTACTTTGTATAGTTTTAAGCAATGTCTTTTTTGGTGTTTTTTTTTTTTTTGTGGGGGGGGGGGCATGACTGCCCTCCGGTGGTGGAAGTAGGAGGCCCAGCCTTTGCTCCTGTGGAGCCACTGGTGGAATTGAACCTCCATTCCAGTGGGCCAGCACAGTCCTGCACATAACCACCACATCACCTCCAGGTGTGATCTTGTTCATGAGTGTCAGGGATTAATTGGTGGTGCTTGTTAACTCATTTCCTTTCTTTTTGTTTTTGGTTTTGTGGCATCACTGCCCTGGTGGTAGTAGGAGACCCAGCCTCGCTCCTGGAGAGCTGCTGCTGCGGGATTTGAACTGTCAACCCAGTGGGCCACAGTCCCGCACATAACCACTAGGCCACCAGGGCTCAGCGTTTACTCATTTTCCTTTGAGCCTGAAGAACTTTTCTCCAGGACCTCCAAGTTTCTCGGGTGCAGGACTTTGTCACCCTAACAAGTTCGCCTCAACTACCAGAAGTCTAGAAATAAAGATTCTCCTATTCTACAGGCCTTTAATTGACTTTATTTTGTCTTTGAATGTTACCTGTTTGGTCTTTTAAAAAAAATCTCGGGGCTGAGCCCCCGTGGTTGAGTGTGGGACTGCGGCCCGCGGGCTTGGCAGTTCAAATCCAGCGATGGCTCTCAGGAGGGGCACTGGACAGCAGTCCTCTTCCATGTTTAAAAGATAACCGCGGTATCTAGCTAAGGAGGAAGCAGGAATACTGAATTTCAAACAGGTCTCACTCCAGCCCAGTATCCTGCCCCCATATTCCAGAGGTTTTCCCCAAGTCCCAGATCTTCCTGGGTGCGAAGGAATAAATTAGCTTACTGTGGATCAGCTCTGCAGGTTTGAACCCTTCCGGTACCCTAAAACCCATTTCTCCTGTTCGATCAGCTTTCAATCTTCCAAAAGTATTTCAAAACTTTGTTTCCCCCTATCCTATCTTCTGGGTACTTACCTTTGAATTTTTAACGTCTGTGGCATTTAAGAGGGCACTGATATTTAAAGCATTCTCTACTCAGCGACTGCATTTGGTGTCCACACATAATTTGCAGTTGAGAAAAACTGGAAAGCACATACATGTAATATGACATGCAGAACATGTTACCACACTTTGGTGGTCTATTTATAGCCATTCAAAATGTGTAATAACTAAGATGCTTTAACAAGTCAATAATACTCAGACAACATTGTGTGACACGTGTACTAGAGAAGGGCATATTTTCTTTAATTTTAAATTATCTGAAATGAGCACGTCCTAATTCTAATCAGCATGCTACCCATGGGCACACCAGGGTCTCATTCCCCGAAATCTCCAAGTTTTTGCTGGGGATTCTCTGACCAGTTCAGTGCACTGTCACAAGAGAGCCCACACACGAAAAGGCCAAAACGATGCTTCAATCAGGGCGCAAGGTTTAGCTGTAGTGGAGTTAGGAAAAAGAATGACAAAAGCACATTTCAACAGCTTTAAGAGAAAGAAGCATAAGGAAAGTCTGCCTGGGCAAGGAAAAAACAAGAATAAAAAAAACCAAATTAAGATCCTGGTACGTAACCAAGAGTTTAAGAAGCTAGTCCTGGGAAGATAGGGCACTATCTGATACGAATCCAGAGAAAAAGAGGACAGGCAGAGGCAAGTGTGTTCTAATCCAATTAAATTAGACAAGAGGTGCAGGACTTGCAACTCCCATGAAAAATATTTACAAAGTATTTAGGCTGAAGATGTCTGCACTCCATGATGGACATCTTGGACACATCCATTTCTGCCACAGGTTCTCACCTTTGACCTTTCACTACAGCCTGCCTCTTCACTCTTCTCTCGCCAGTTCCAGTTCATCCCATCACAAAATGAGGTCGCCAACATCATCTTCTTGTTCCACTTACTCATTTTCCTTATATAACCGATACACCCAAAATGCCACTGAGCAGTTAGGAAAGGCTAAAACCACATCAGCCTAGTTACCTCACGGTCCTAGGAGTGCCCACTCACTGCCATGAAATCAAGCCAGTGGGGACGTGTGCAATGGCGTTCATGCTGAGGGCAGGTGCCTTGGAAGGGTTGTGGCCTTACTTTACACAAAGCAGCCACGGAAGACTCCGCAACCCAGCTTCACTCTGCCAGCCCGAGTCAGAAATCCACGACACAGCAACTGATGAGCTCGCCACAACCACAGGGGAAGCCGTTGTCTCTACATAGTACGAGATGTAGAAAAGGATCGTTGCCATTCCAGTAGGAGCGCTACCACTGAGGAAAAACAAAGCGGAGATTCGAGGGAAAACATTTAGAAATAATAATGCTGTCGCCTCATGTTTACTTACAACCTTGCCTTTTTTTCTAGTGGTTCTGAGATTTAGTGTGTGGGGGGAAGGGATGGCCCCTACGGCCAGGCCCCCCTCAGCCCGTAAGTCAAGCAGCTGCCTTCTGCAACTGAACAGAACATGGCAGAATCGAGACAACCAGCACAGGGCCTTCTGCGCCTGGGGGAAGCCAAGGATGATCCGTCTTTACATCTTAAAAAAACATTAACATAAGGAATAACCGGTACTTCTGAGCACAGAACTACTATGGTACATGCCGAGTCTCTGATAGAATACAATGGGACTTTGCGGGTTAATCACCGTTACCATTACTCTCAGATTGTAACTCCATAGGTGAAGAGGCTTGGTGGTCTAACTCCCAGGAAGATTAGTGCAGGAACCCTAGGTGCAGTCTGGCATCTCGGGTCGCCAGCAGTTGGAACTGGCCCCACCTTTCTTTTGGATTCCAAGAAACTTCTAAACATCTAATTTTGGATGACAACATAAATACTGTGCCTCTGGATATCCACTAGACATCTTCTATGTGACTGGGAATGATAATGGAATTCATTATTGCTCAAAACAGTCATGTGCAAATCGTAATGAACACGCACAGCAAATATATATACTACCCATAAGAGCTTAAACTTGGGTATTAAATAAAACTGATCTCCTGCCCTCCGTGGTAAGGGACTTGAAAAAAAATTCATGGGGAAACTGAAAATTGTTTTTCTACAAAAATGTTGAAGCCTCTGGTATTTTGTACACTCAGCAAACCTGTTAGGTTATAAGGTAGAAAAGCTGCTGCAGCTTTTGAGCTGCTCAAATTTTGTTTTTAATGCAGTTTTCCTTCATTTATTAATAGCTCTGTAAATACTGTCAGATGGATTATCTTGGTCTTCCCTCTTTCATCCGACTCCTATTAAAAAGGCCATAAATGGAAAAAAAGACATAAATGGATTAAAAAGCTAAAATTATTTTAATATACTGAATTCAATGGGGAAAGCGTTAACATGAAGAAATGGCGTAGGACAAAACACTAAAAGTTTATAATGTTTAGATGTTTGAGGATCTAAACATGTACCATGTATTTACTGCCCTTAAAATGAGCCCTCTCGGGAGATCATTTGAATGTCATGTCATACTGGCATTCCAGGTCAGGAGCAATTCCATTTCTGGCCAGCAGCAGCTCACAGGGTGCTGCATGATGGACATAAATGACCCGGGGACACAAATCAGCCTCACCCCCGCAAATAAGCAGCACAAACTCTCAGCAATGGAGACTGATCTAATTACCAGGGCTAGTGAAGGCAGCGGCAATCCATGGCTAATTCACAAGCATTAGACTTAGAAAACAGATTGACTAGCTCCTTTACCATGGCCCCAATAAAACCCAGTCTATTGGTCTCCGGGCACAAAATAATCCTCTTGCAGTCTAGCCAAACCTGATTGCATGCTAAAAACTATATGAACACCAATACAAATGTTAGCTTTCTTTTAGTACTTTACCAGTTTTGATTTTCACAAACAGTGCAATCACAGGCAGATAATTTACTGATATAAGGAAACTGTAGCTCAGAGAGATTTTGGGGTTCTGATCTTGGGTAAAGGGCGGCAATGTAATTCAGGACTAACCGCAAGGCAGTTCCGTGTTTTCCACAGTACCAGGCAACTTTCCTATAAAGTTGCCACTATACACCAAGCATCATTTTGCCAGCTTCAAACACTCCACCCAGTCTCAATTTTAAATTAGAATCCAACCAAATAATATTGTTTTCAAGTAGCTGGTTTTAATAAGGGAACATTTCAAACTTAAGACTTGATGTATTTTCTGCACTTCACACCATGTGCTCATTACTATGAAGCCTTGTCAAGAACTATTTGGTTCCTTTTCTTATGTTAAGTAACATGGAATCTGCCTGTCCAGAATAGGAATACCCAGAAATGAGATAAAACCGTTTACAGGGGGAAACATGCATGCATTTATTTTTAAGCATTCCCAGTGAGGGGGGGAAAAAAAATTCAACATCTTTAAAAATGTGTTTATTTTTTTAAAAATCAGTTGTGTACAAAAGTGTTTTGTAGTTTTTAATTCTCAAGACAAATACCCAGCCCTCCACCCACAGCCCACCCTACTTCAATGGTCTTTCTGGAAACCCACCCATGTTCCCCCTTACAGGAAGTTAACGGCTCAGAATAGACCCTCCTACAGAATTTACCGTCACTAACAGATTGTTTAGAATAGAGACCTAGAGACGCTAACAAGCAAGGTTCTTTCTCAGCGAGGTTCATGAGAATCCCTATAGTGGCAGTAGGCTTCCAGCGGGACACCACAACAAAGCACCATCAATTGCTGAAAGCTAAAAAATAGATATTCTTTTCAATAGCATTTCATTTCCTATTGAAAAGGTCTTTAAATTACATTAAATAAGTCTCTTTCCCCCCAAAGAAATAGTCTAGCTTTTATTATGATGCCTGAAAAAAGAAGTAACAGCAAGCAGACAAGGATCATTAACAGCACAGTGCAATGAGTTGTTTCCACTCGTCCCCTGGAACCAAACAACACGGTGCCACACTGATTTCATCCATGTAACAGCGTGGTTGAAACAATCCCGTGAAAGGTCACACATTCACAACGGACACTGGGGCGACGCTCACGGGTCTGTGAGGGTGGATCAGTCCACTGAAGCGGGAACTGAACAAATGGGACACGGGAGCTGTGAACACTCCCCAAGCCCTTTGCCACAAGATTTTTGATCCATGTAGCAACAGTGCAAATAAGAAACACGTGACATGATATATGTAGATACTGCAGGAAAGTCACACTTGAAGAGAAAAGGAAAAGAGGTGATTTATCAGTGAATACTTCAAGTCGCCTTCTTCCCCAGTGATGGCAACTGGCTGATGTTAAAGCACTCATTTTGTATCAGTACCTAAATGATGGAAATGCAAATTTCTAAAAATCAATGGTTTGTACCCTGGAATGGAAAGTCCTGAACTAGAAAAAGTGACTAATACAACATCATTTTATAAAAGGCCATGAAATAAAGTTAACTGTAAACAGAAGGTTTCTTTTGCTTAAGGAAGCTTCCATTTATGTACAGGAAGAAGGTATACTTGGCTCTAGTCTTCCATGCCTGAATCCACCTTCACTCTTTTAAACAAGTCTTATTTTCCTGTGCTGTTATGTAGAATTACAGAAATATTACCATTTCCCTACTGCAGAATGTTACAAGCCTAAATCAGGCACATCCTTCGAGCCAAGATCTGCTTTTCACATTTATGAACTTATTAAGCAGCCTAAAATTAACATAATATGCTGCCTTCTATAGTGCACAAATAAGCAAAACCCACTTTTAACTGCCAATTATTTTTTACAGATACTTAAAAAATATTTTGCATAGTTTTAAGTGCCACCAACAATCTTAAATGTGATAGACGGCTCCCCCTATCCCCAAAAAGGAAAACCAGTCTTAATTTCATTTTAATAATTACTCACCTAAAAAGCAATATTCCACTACAAACATTTATATCTCCTTGGATATATTGTGTGTTTAGGTAACCCATGGTCACAATTCTAAACATTTGGGGAAGCCAATTCAATGCTTTTAATTTAGTACCATTTCCTCAAATATTTAGTTATATATTGCTACATACATAGTTAGATCACAACTACCACTCATTCATTCTGTAGTCACATACTGTACAACTAATTATTTCTTCTTTTAAAAAGTCAGGCATACTCTTAGGAAAATGAACCAATTACAAAAACAAAGCAAAACAAACCCTATTAGAACATTAGAGATTTCTAGAAAATCTCCCTGCCCTAAATGGAATCTAACTGTATTGTCTTAATCTTACTCTCTGAGTTTTTTTTAAAACTGAAGGAAGCATGGAAAATTATAAAAATAAGTTCCACCAGGGTACGTCTTTCCTAGGACTAAAAAGTTAACAGTGTCTTTGTTCTAAACATTTAGATCAGAAGGGGAAAAAAGCAGTTGCCTTGATTTATGTCTGGGGAAAAATGTGTAGCGAAGTGAAAAACATTAACAAAAAGGGCAGTGGGAAATGTACCAGAAAGGAAAGTGGGATTATCACATTAATGCAAATGAGGTAAATAAAATTTTATAATTAAAAAAGTCCGTTATGGAGAACCTTTCAAGCCAAGTATTATAAACATGCTTTCCAATTTCCTGGGCACTAGGGATGTTAAATTATAGCTAAATGAGTAGTTACCCTCTGGGGCTAATAAGTATAAAAATCAAAGGCAAGATATAGCTGCCTCCAAAAAGCCAAGTAACTCACAAGTTCGCTCTCTCCTTCGTCTAACCACAGAACAATTAAATATACCCTGATAATATAGGCAAATAGTAAACTATGTAGATGTATTCAATACTAAGAAATCCCTCCACTAAAAAAACTAATCCTAGCTAACAGAGCAACTGTCCACATTTTCACATTCCCACCTAACTTCGAAAAATAAAGTATAAGGTTTTAACTGTTTAAAATAAATAAAAGAAAAATCTTGTTTCCTTTGGCATCTTTAGAAAATAACTAAACTACAACAATAAAAGATGATTGTATAAAAAGAAATTCATGTCTAAATGAATATATGGGGGAAAAAACATAGCAACTTGTATTTATTATGCAATAATACCAACTACAAGAGTTTACTGCTGTTTAGAAAAGCCTTCTGATTTTGGAAGAACCTTCACATCCTTAACATTACAATGTAGTTCATAATTTTTTATTGCTTCTAGTATTAAGATTATTGAGAAGTCAAATGAAGTGATGTTGAATTTATGGTTCAAAAATTATTTTCCAAACATTTAACCATAATTTAGGATAAATAACAATTTAAGGAAACAAACCCTTATGTATGACTTTCTACATACAGCCTTACTTTAGTTCAGTCTGTTACAATTTTGTTATTTTGCATTGGTCCTGAAAATTTAGTAAGCACTGTATTTCTACACATAGGACTGCCTGCATAAGTCACTTCAATCTTTATAAAATGGTCACATTAGTGTTTGAGCTTGTCAAACTAACATTTTCAAACTTTTGAACTGAGAACGTAATGCAATAGAAAGTCTGACTATGTACAAGTGAAGATAAAGTTTTCAATTCTCATATTATCAGAAACATCATAAAGAAAGCTAGATTTGTAACACACTTCTATCCCTATGTGCATTTGAAGTATGTACAGAAAAACACCAACACAGCTTTCATGTCCATATGGGGAATATGCAAGCAAGAGTGATTTTTAAAATATCCAATAAAGCAATCTCTATGCGGCCCAAAATTAGGCTAAAAAACTACTGCAAACAGTTGATTGCATCCTTGCAAGTTCTCAAAGGAAAATTTCATCTACTAAGACAGTTTTGAAAATAGAAAGATATCAAATTAACTGTAAACTAATTTGGGTTTGTTTTTTTTCATTAAGTCTGGGAATACTGCAACATCAAGTATTTACGTTTTGCAAGAAAAATAAAATTGGCAGCTCCATTTCACATTATTACGTACACAGGAAAGCTTTTAGAGTGTTTCAAGAACTGTGACAAAGCATTCCAAGCCTATGACCTAAGAATGGAGCAAGGGTTACTGGCCCTCAGCACACTTCCTCATCAAACACCAAGTGTCAGCTGCGTGTGGTAGAGGGGAAAGGGGGTGTATGATGTCCCAGTCTGTCGGCAAGGACAAAGAGGTTCTGAGTAAAGTCACCATCTTCAATGCTGTATAAATCTCCTATTTAAGAATTCTCAAATGCTTAAAATGGTGGTCGTCTTTGCAGCTACCCATCCTAAGAAGTCAAGTACAAGCATGCAAGTAAATTCACAGGCACAGAGGATCCATGTTAAAAACGGTTAAGGTAGCTGTGATGCAACACCAACGATTTGAATGGCCCTGACACACTCAAAGTAGTATCTTAATTAGTCAACAAAATCCTGAAGCAAACTCTTGCTAGTCTTGGTACACCGCTAAAATGCTAAAGTAGCATGTTTTTTCCATGGTTTTAGCTTAGCTCAAAGAATTTTTACACTATCAAGTAAGAAAAAAATTAAAGTATTTCCCCTTTTTAAATTTACACAGACGTTTAATTAGCTTTATTTACAGAGCAGGTTGTTTGTTTGTTTGTTTTTCAGTCTCCAATGGTGCCTAGATAACATCATTAGGCAAGAATGCCAGTTTAAAAGAAATCTATGCAGAATTCTAAAAATAACAGATGTCGATGCTCCTCAAGAAGGGCGAGCTTGGCTATCGCAGCAGCTCTCGACCTACGCCTCAGTTACTCAGAAGCAATTCTGTTGCAGTCTCTACATCCCAGGACTTTGAAGACAAGGCCACTATTACTGCATTCTGTAAAGAAAAAGGGACACACAAAAAAAGTCTCAAAGAAATATTCATAACATATTACTGTTGAGAAATAAAACTTCTGTAAGTTGTACTACATTTACAACAAACGAAAACGGTTCTAAAACTCAATGTGTAGAATTAAAAACAAAAAACAAGAACAACTGAATTTTAATAGCATAAAAAGAACATTTTCTTAGTGAAAACTAGATTTAGTTATGCCTCTCCTCTCCTCGAACTCCCCCACTCCCCCCACCAAAGGCATAGCAGCAATAATTTAAAATCAACCCGCATTTAAAAATCAATATGCCTGTAGAGTACTTACCCTATCAAAGCCCATAGCACATAGATTTTCTATTTTTTTGGTGTATTCTGGACTAGAAACTGGTGCTCCAGCATACACATGTGCCCAAAGTCGAGCTGTTTGCTTGAACATTTCAGGATTTTGTTTGTACTATATGGGGGTAAAAAAAATTGATTCACATGTCAATACAGTTAAAAAATCCAGTACTGGTTGTTCAGTACTTAATTGCCCAAACCTACTTTTGTCTTAAGTAATGAATTTACATTTAAAGCAACTGATTTTCTATTGTTAACAAGCAAATCACTCAAGTAAAGATGATTTAACTAAAAATTTTGATTCACGGGCCTGAGCCCCGGTGATGAAGTAGTTGTGTATGGGACTGCAACCCACTGGGTTGGCGGTTGAAATCCAGCAGCAGCTCTCCAGGAGCAAGGCTGGGCCTCCTACTCCCACCAGAAGGCAGTGATGCCCCCCCAAAGCAAAAACAAGAAATTTTGATTCAAATGCTACATTAGCTGAAGACAAAGACAGTTAACATTTAGCAGAAAATTCATACTAACTGAAGCAATAGATGCTTCTAAAAGTGTAACTACATACAATATTCAAGGAAATTCTAAATTACTTGCTTTTAAAATGATGCTGACATTAACAAGTGTGAACAGCTTTTATATTAAATACAACTCAGACTAGAAAGTAACTGAATCTCACTGCTTTTGCTATAGCTGGAACAGTGATCTACAGAACCTACATGGAAGTACAAAGTGGTAACATAAAAAATTATGGGGCTGACCCCCGGTGACGTAGTGGTTGAGTGCAGGACTGCGGCTCACTAGCTTGGTGGTTCAAATCCAGCAGCAGCAAGGCTGGGCAGCTCCCCCGACCACCAGAGGGCAGTGATGCACAACCCCCCCCCCCCCCAAATTATGAGACAATTATTTAGTAGTTTTTAAACATATGGGTCAGAATCAAGGGATGACAACTTACAAGCAAAATGAAGATACAGGTCGTTGTCTTTTTTTTTTTTGGGGGGGGGGGCATCACTGCTCTCCCGCGGTGGGAGTAGGCGGCCCAGCCCCACTGCTGGAATTGAACCTCCGTCCCAGTGGGCCGCAGTCCCGCGCACAACCACTACGCCACCAGGGCTCAGCCCAATACAGGTTTTTTAAAAATTAATTTTATTGGTTTTCCTCTGGTGATTGTGGGAGCTACCCAGCGTTGCTCCTGAGAGCCGCCACTGGATTTGAACTGCCAAGCCCGCGGGCCACAGTCCTGCACTCAACCACATACACCACCAAGGATCAGCCCAAAAACTAATTTTATGAAAAAATTAGTTTTATTGGGAGTTCATACAACTTTTACCATAATCCACACATACATCCACTTTGTCAAGCACTTTTGTACATTTGTTTCCCTCATTGTTCTCAAAACACATCATTTTTGTTTGAGCCTCTGGTCTCCACATCTTATTTTCCCTTCCCTTCCCCATGAGTCCATGATAGCTTATAAATAATTATTTTATTATATTTTACACCATCCAACATCACATTATTTTTTTTTGGGGGGGGGGCCTCACTGCTCTCCGGTGGTGGGAGCAGGAGGCCCAGCCCCACTGCTGGAATTGAACCTCCATCCCAGTGGGCCGCAGTCCCGCGCACAACCACTACGCCACCGAGGCTCAGCCCACATTTTTTTTTTAAAAGGCAAGGTTTCCCATATGTATTGGGTAAATGACAATTTAGTCTGAAACAATTGGCAACCACCATTACTTAGTAAACACACCAAATTCATTGTCTACTGCCTAACAGGGTTTAACTGTCCCTGTAGGTTTCCAAAACTGTAACTCTTTACGGAGTGCAAAGCCTTGTCTTTTTCCTGTGGATGGGGCTGTTGGTTTCAAACTGTTGACAGCACAATGCATAACCACTACCATGGCTGATTACTTAGTAAGGGAAAGTAAAAATTAAAAATAACTTGTTTAGGGCTGAGCCCTGGTGGCGTAGTGGTTGTGCGCGGGACTGCGGCCCACTGGGATGAAGGTTTGATTCCAGCTCCATGGAGCAAAGGCTGGGCCTCCTACTCCCACCACCTGAGGGCATTGATGCCCCCCCCCAAAAAATAAAAAATAACTTGTTTAATTACCTTTGAGAAATACAACAAAGTTAATACATAAACCAAGGAATGAACAGGTTTCCATAAGAAATATAAGTTTCCCAGGGCTGAGCCCCGGTGGCGTAAGTGGTTGAGTACAGGACTGCAGTCCGCAGGCTTGACGGTTCAAATCCAGCGGCAGCTCTCAGGAGCAGTACTATGTAGAGCTCACAACCACCGGAGGCAGTAATGCCCACAAACAAACAAACAAAAACAATTTCCCATCACATATGCACATTACAGTGATGCCACAAATTAACAAGCACATTAAAGTAGTAAAGCATGCTGAGCCCTGGTGGCGTAGTGGCTGTGTATGGGACTACAGCCCACAGGGTTGATGGTTCAAATCCAGCAGCAGCTTTCCAGGAGCAAGGCTGGACTTCCTACTCTCACCAGGGGAGTGATGCCATAAAAATAAAAAAGAAAGAAAAGAAATTCCAACGAGGGGAGGGGGGGAAATAAAGTAGTAAAGCATAAAGAGAAAGTAGTTTAAAAAAATAATAAAGAAGCAAACTGTCATTTTGGG
>PVJH01026683.1:0-29719 GCA_004026705.1 Nesogale talazaci
CTGGGAGTTATCCAGACTTGGGTAGAAGAGCCATGTTCGGATCTCATTCTCCCACGGCAGACTGGCATCGACAGTAAGCGAGCATTAGCTTCAGATACACTGGCATTTCTGCGGGAGGGCCTGAGCTGGTGTCATGCATGGCGGGTGCAAATTGAAAACGCTCTGACCGCTTTGGGAATCGTGTGGCAGTTCATTAAGAAGTCAAACAGACAGTTATTGGAACCGCAGATTCCAACTCACCGTGACCATCAAGGACAGTCGAACTCTCCGTAGGGTTTCAAGGCCATGGACCTTATAGGGGCAGATGCCCTCATCTTTTTTTTTGCATCACTGCCCTCTGGTGTGGGAGTAGGAGGCCCAGCCTTGCTCCTGAAGAGCGGCTGCTGGATTTGAACCTCCAACCCAGTGGGCCGCAGTCCCGCACACAACCACTACGCCACCGGGGCTCAGCCTGCCCTCATCTTTTACCAAGCTCTAAAGCACATAAGCTCGGGTCAAACTCAGTGCCACCCACTGGACTTCAACTCACAGCGATCCTCTAAGACAGCAGACCTGCTCCTCACGGGTTTGGAGAGTGTCCATCTTGACAGGTACAGCTTCTGATCGAGGTTAGCAAGCCAGCACTTGACTCATGGCACTGCCCGGGATCCCTAGAGTCACTACATGCCATGGCCATTCTCCTCTCACCTACCTCCCACTTCTCGTATGAAAAACTAGATCCACACGAAAACTCGTACGCAGATACTTATAGCAGCACTATTCATAATAGCCCCAACGTGGAACCAACTTCAATGTCCATTAGCTGATGGACAGGGAAACCAAGGACCACCATGGACTAGTATGTGGCCAAACAAAGAACAAAGGACAGGGGATCACTGTCCCTGTGAGTGTCCCAGACTGTACCTATTGATGGGGATAGAAATTTCTGCCTTGCTCCTGTAGAACAGCTGGTGGTTTCGAACTGCTCACCATGGGGATCATAACCGAATGCATAACCCCTACACCACCAGGGCTCCTCCACCACAGGGCATATTGCTGCTGCTATGAGTTGCTGCTGGGTCCATTGTGAATCGCGTACAGTCCCATTCTTGTGAAAGACCCTGAGAAGGGAAATCTAGAGGGACAGAAAGTCTGAGTGGCCAGGGAGAGAGACAGAGTTGTTATGGGAAGTCACGGTTCGGGGGTACATGGTTTTGTTGGGAGGTGTTTTAAAGGCACCGGTGGAGACAAGTTTTGTCAAGCTTCAAAAAAGTTCCTGAAAAAGATTCATTTTCCCCACCAGTTTTTGAATCCTGTCTCATATAATTAAAAGCATTGGATTGCAAACTGGCATCAAGTGGGTGATTTCCTGTGGGTCTTTTAGCCGTGGTCTTTGTAACTCCTGTCAGATGGCCTTTCCCCATGGGTCTGGGCAAGAGAAGGTGGGGGAAGGCACTGACTGGATTCAGTGGGTCAGCTGTGAGTGATCGTCAGCAGGGTTGATTGTGATGACCATCCTGCTGGGTATAAAATGAGTCATCTCAGAAGCAGGAGCGGGAGATCTCATTAGTAGGGAGAGAGAAGAGCCAGGGGCGGAGCATGTCCTTTGAACCTGAGATCCTTGAGCAGTGAGCCGCCTGGAACCAGGAGACAGCCGTGACACAGCTGCAGCAGCAGTACCAGGAGCCATGAGGCAGAGCGGTGAGCTTTCCAGCCCACAGAGCAAGTCAAGCTGAGCGCCTTTGGGCAGGCGACTGGCCGGGATGATGAGGTGCCCCCTGAACTTAATTAGAACATAGTTTGCTGAGAGAGCCCTAGTGGTGTCTTGGTTATACAGTGGGCTTCTAACTGCAAGGTCAGCAGTTTGAAACGACCAGTGACTCCTCAGGAGACAGATGAGGCGGTCCACTCTCCTAAAGAGAAAGTCTCGAATCCACAGGGGGAAGTTCTACCCTGTCCTAGAGGATGGTTCTGAGTTGACATTGACCCGATGGCAGGGAGTTTGGCTTAATTTTGATTTGTGTGCTGACCCATGGTACTAGAGCTGAGTGCCTTCAGGCTAAGGCTCATGACAGAGTGGTGTGCCCTTTGGGCATTTATGGGCAGCCCTAAAAGATCTTTGTGGAGATGCACAAGTGGGGGGAAAGGCCAGTGGGTCGTGTGGCAGAAAGGCCACAGACCAGAGAGAGGCCTGCCTGTGGGCACGACTGAAGAGACTCTCCCATCTGAATAGTGATATCCTGAGCATTTTATAGCCTTGCTAAGTTTCCTAATGCACTCCGTCATTATGGGCATCACCCGTGAGCGCTGCCTGGCTACTGCAGGGCTGAGGGGTGGGCTGCGTGGGCTGTGGGAGTGACCGTTGGTGTCAGAAGAGGGAGGGTGAGCATATCTGCCCTGAGTCTCACAAACGTCATTCTCGCCTGGGACGGCTCAGTGGAGTCTGATTTTCTGCCCCCTGGAGAAACCAGAGGAGTTCAGACGTAGCCCACGCATCCCTATTTTTATTACAATGCTTTAAACAGATGGTATCTGACGAACATGTTAAAAGGTCTAATAACATGAACTCTAGATGCATTCTTATGGAGCTTAGAAAATGTGTAGGATACACACACACCACGCAACTCAGTGTTCAATACTCTCTGGTCCTCCTTGTCTCTGTAGATGTGGCAAAGTGTCAATGAACTTGCTCTGATTCCCAGGAAATCACTGATAGAACCCAACCAAACTCAGTCGATATCAACTCACACAGATCCTGTCAGACAGGGTAGAATTGACCCTGCAGGTTTCTGGAAAAGTAACTCTTTATGGGAGTAGAAAACCTTGGCTTTCTCCTGCAGAGCATCTGGTGTTTTTGAACTGCTGGCCTTATGGCCAACAGCCCAAAGGATAATGCACTGAGCCACCCAGTTTCCCATTGTTAGAACAGAGAGGGCAATGGTGGAGTGCTAAAAGGAACTCTTCTTGTCTCCAATTCATTGCGATGGGTTTTAACGTCTCCACATCCTCACTGTGGCCATTACATAAGCTCTTGTCCACTTGAGAAAAGGGGTGGAGTCTAGCCTGTTAATCAGCTGGTAGTCAATGAGGTCTCTGCATGGGCATGGTCTCCTGGGAACTCCTGTCTTCCTTCCTGGAGGCGGGACACACACTTTCCTTGGGAGACATTCTTGTTGACAAGCCAGATGTAGCTATGCTGATGGAACCAGAGTCCTGGGGCTGGAGGAGCAACGTGAAGACCCTCGCCAGGGCTGAGACGCTTCTACTGCCACTGGATCCACAGGACTGCCCACCCACTGGCCTGTGATCTTCCTGCATTCAGCATCATTGCATGTTTTGTGTGTCTGAAGAGGGATTTATAGACTGATATCAAACATATGGACTCATATCAGATTTATAGACTTGATCAGGACTGGGCTGGAATGTTTTCTCAATATAGAATTGCTCTTTTATACAAAACTCTCTCTTACACACATGAGTGTCTGTGAATTTGTTTATCTAGCAAACCAGGCTCACACTCACTAACACCTAGGACACTCTGTCTTTTGGATAATAATCATGTAGAGCTAAACCACATAGACCTAAACAGATATGAATAGCCTTGAGAAGAATGGCACTCCCAGAGCACTTGATGGTGCTCATGCAGCACCTGTACATAGACCAAGAGGCAGTTGTGCAAACAGACCAAGGGGATACTACATGGTTTAAAATCAGGAAAGGTGTATGTTAGGATCGTTTCCTCTCACCATACTCATTCCATCTGTGCGTAGAGCAAATCCTCAGAGTAGCTATATTATATGGAGAACGTGACGTCAGGCGTGGAGGAAGGCTTATTAACCTGTGATGTGCAGATGACACCACCGACCTGGTGAAAGTGCAGAGAACTTGAAGGGCTGCAGCAAGGAAGATTCAAGTCCTCTCAACTGGACCATCAGGTGACGCCGTGATAAATGCGGCGAGATTAAAGTTGGCAATGATTTTGCCTTGCGTTGGCTCCACCATCAATGCTCATGGAAGCGGAAGCCAAGAGATAAAAAGGTGCATTGCCTCAGGTAAATCCGCTGCACAAGACTTCTTCAGAGTCCTGCAGAGCCAGGATCTTCCTCTGAGGATTTAGGGGCACTTGATCCAACCCGTGGTGTTTTTGATCGCCTCCTATGCACCTGAAAGTTGGATACAGACTAAGAGAGACCATAGAAGAATTGAGGTCTTTGAAGGATGGTGCAGATGAAGAATCTAGAAAGTACCTTGGACAGCCAAAAGAACAAATGGATCTACCTCGGTAGACGTTCAGCCAGAGCGGTCCTTAGAGGCAAGGATGGCGAGACCTCAACTCACGTACTTTGGACATTTTGTCAGGAGCGACCAGGCCCTGGAAAAGGACGCCCTGCTTGATAAGTTGGAACATCCCTGACACAGGGGAAGATCCTGGCGAGAGGGACGACCATCATCGGCACCACAAGAGGCTCAAACATCAGAGCAATGGTGTGACAGCTGCAGGAACAGGCTACACTTCTTTCCATCCGCATGGCGTTTCCATGAGTGGAAACCGACCCAACGGTATCTCGTATCTGACTCCACACCGATATTCAGAAGACGGTGTGTGCCATGAGGAACAATGCCACGGGGTAGGGGTGGTGGGGGAAGGTGACCTCACAGAGGGAGCCAGCCCCCCCTCTGCTGAGTGGTGCACAGAGCTGAGTGAATGCCCGGCTGCTCTCTGAGAGGCTGGGGCTGCAAGCCCATGCAGAGGAGACTGTGAAGAAAGGCCTGGTCCCCTCCTTCCATATACCCCCTCCCAAAGACCCCGTGATCTAACACACACAGGCTCACCAGGAGTCAGAAACAACTAGGTGGACATCATCATTATTATTATTTTTTAACTTTAAAAGCTTTTCAATATACAGAAGACTATTATAGTACTAACTGAAGCATAATTACAAGGATTTTCATTTACTTAATTTGTAATATCATTGCTTTGGGAAATCCCATTTCTTAGTAACTGCAGGAATGCATTTTCTTTTAAAAAAATCATTTCTTTGGGGGCTCATCCAACTCTTATCACAATCCACACATCCATCCATTGTGTCAAGCACTTCTGTACATTTGTTTCCCTCATCGTTCTCAGAACACTTGGTTTCCAATTGAACTCCTGGTATCCACTCTTCATTTTCCCCTCCCTCCATGCTTCCCTCTTCCCCATGAACCCACTATAATCTGTACATTATTGTTATTTTGTCATATCTTACAACACCTGACATCTCCCTCCACACACTTCTCCACTGTCCACCTTCCAGGTAGGAGGACACATATAGATCTTTGCAATCTGTTCTCTCTTTCTATCCCACCTTCCCTCCACCCTCCCATTATCACCCCTCTTACCACTGGTCCGAAGGGGTGGTTCTGACCTGGGTTCTCTGTGTTTCCAGTTCCTATCTGCACCAGTGTACATCTTCCAGTCCAACTGGATTTGTAAGGCAGCACTGGGATCATGATAGTGGGGGAGAAGGGGAGGAAACATTCAAGGACCAGAGGAACCTTGTATGTTTCATCATTGCTACTGCGCCCTGACTGCCTCATCCCCTCCCCGGGCCTTCTGTGAGGCTCAGGGACAAGGGAACACCAAGTGACTGAAAATTGATGGTGAGGAGGGTGCAGGAGGTCTAACAGGGGTAGATCAAAGACAGTGTAGCCGAGAGGAATTCCTGAAACCCATATGACGGCTGAACATGATAGTGGGACAAAAGGAAAGTAAAAAGAAATAGAGGAAAGAACAAGGAGGTGAGGGCATTTATAGAGGTCTAAACACAGGCATATACATATGTAAATATATTCTTTTACAACGAAGGAGAAATAGACTACGTACATATATTTATAGGGTTAGTACTAAGGAAACAAAAGGACAGTGGGTCCCTACTCAAGTACTCCCCCAAAACAAGAACACCTTGTTCTAATAATTCGGCACTTCTGAGATGCTCACCTTCCCAACACCATCACTTAGGACAAAGTGGATGCATAAGCAAATGTGGCGAAGAAAGCCAATGGTGCCCGACTATCAAAAGATATAGCGCCTGGGGTCTTAAAGACTTGAAGATAAACAAGTGGTCGCCTAGCTGAGAAAAAGCAAAGCCTATAAGGAAGAAGCTCACCAGCCTGGGTGATCAAGGGGTGGTGAGGGGATCAGTTATCAGGCATCAAAGAACAAAAAAATCACCTCATTGTGAGTGAAGGTAGTGCAGAGTGGGGAGCAAAGCCCATCTGTAGGCAACTGGACATTATTTTAATCATTTTTTCTTTTTAATACCAGGGGACGTCTGAGAGAGCAGGGAGAACCATAATGGCCGTCGAGGTTTTAAGAGTTCCTCTGCCAGATGTTTCCTGCGGCCAATGGCTGTGCGTGCGGCCGGTAGACGATGAGCAGAATCCCGCTTGAACACAACAGCAGCCCTGCTTAGTGCCCGGCCTCCATGCCCGGCTCGGAACCTAGCGCATGCGCTGAGCACCACGCCCCGGGATGGCTCCGGGGTCTGTGACACCCACCACTGCCTCCCCGGGTGCGGCTGCGCCGTGGCGAGCAAAGGCTCTGGCGGATGCGCTCGCATCTCCCGGCCGGGGCGGGGTGGGGGGGGACCCCCAAGTCCAAGGCGTGAACCTTGGTTTTCTTCTTGGGGAGACAGGGCTTACGCATTGGACTGATGACGCCAGGCCAAGGGTTGAAAGCCACCGGTTGCTCTGCTGGAGCATCGTGAGGCTTGTGACTTCCCAGAAGAGTGACAGTTTGGGGAACCCACGGGGGCAGGGCCACTCTGGCCTCTAGGGTCACCGTAAGCGGGGTCCACTGCCTGACAGTGAGAGCGAGTGTGGCACCCTTTGTGAGTGCCCCCTGGGGTGGACGTGGACGTGATGGCTGCAGGCAGGCTAGAGGTGCAGGCAGCATAGTCTGCCTGCAGAGTTCCCCAGGGAGAGACCAGCACCTCCTCCCTCCTTCCTGAGCCCCATGGGTTCCCCTGCCTGCCTGGGACTCACTAGAGTCGCTTCTCTGGCCCTTCTCCATGCCCTGAGCTCCTAGCCCAGTCCTCCCCTCCCACTCCCACCCCCCCACCCCGTGAAGGTTCCTTTCTCCAGCAGCACCTCCACATCAGAAACCACTCACAGGAGGACTTGAGGCGGCCTGTGGATCCATCCCTTGGGTGGCTTTATAAATAGTCCCGCCATTATGCCGGTAATAGCTGGGCCCCACATTAGCATAATATGGTAATCGACTCAGAGGCTCTGGCTAAAGCCTCACAGGAGTCCAGCCCACTTGTATTTGAAGCACGGGGCGCGCACCTGGACCAGGCCCTCCTTCACAGGTCCTAGAGGTGGCTGGGCAGGGATGCTGTCCCGGAGGCCGGGGCGGCAGTGGATGCTGGATTTGTGCATTCATAACCGCCACAAACAGCTCCACCCGGGGCTGGGGTGGCAGCGGCAGAGATAAATGGAAAATTTTGGAATATAATTAACGGAATGACCGTCCTCGGGCTCAACAGCGTTCAATTTGCAGAAGCCTCTTTTCAATCCAGGCCTGTTTATCAGCCCAGAGGCTGGTTACACACAGATAAGGGGATGCTGTTGTGTGGTCCGAAGGGCAATTTGTCTCCCAGACAATCCTGATGCTTATGCTCAGGGACCGATGGATGTGTCCCGCATGATGGCTGGCATGGGAACACTCCTGACGAGGCTCTGGCAGCCCGCTGTAAAAGAGGGAGCTCTGGGAGTCCAGGCTTGGGGTTTCTGAAGCCGCCTCCTAGAGGTCCCTGCTGCTGCCTGCCTGCCTAGTGGGAGAGTAAGCTCCCTGTCTTTGGAGGTAATCAAGCACAGTCAGATTGGACACCCGGAGGTGCGTGGTCCATAGCTCCCTGGTTTTGCTTTGAGGTGCAATAGACCCTATACAACACCTGCTCTCCCAGCCCCACCTGCAGTGAGGGGTGCGCTGGGTGGCCCCATTCTGGTCACAAAGACCTGGGTGCACATCACAGGGGATGACTTGGTGAAAGGGCCAAAGACAGCTGCCCCTGTCCTGTTTGGAAACTTTGTGTGCTTCTTCTTGCCTGGGATGTAGAGGTAATGGCTGGCACTCGACAGCCTTCTTGAGATAGTGACAACGAAGGTCACAGGCTGATTGGGCAGGTGGGAGCTAGAGCCATCTGGATGGCCTTGTTGGGGTGGACTGGCTGAACGTGACCTCCGTACTTGTATGTGAAATGAAACCAGTCCCTGTATAGCCAGGGTTATTGTGCCAAGAGGGCCAACAGGACCATGTGGGATTAATCAGGTCACAGTTTGATTGGAAGGCGAGGAGATAAATGGTTCGGCAAAGTCTGCCCCCCACTCTTGCTCTCTGGAGACTGGATCAGCATGCAGCTGCTCAAACTAGTTCTCTGTCTCAACTTGTAATCTACACTACCTGTGGGCCAAGTCGACTGGCGGATCCTGTCACTAGAGCTTGAGGCTCCTTCAAGTCCTGCTTTGCTACCCTGCTGGTGCAGACATTGCTTGAGCTCGAGGCTGGTGGATCCTGCCATCTTCCATGGCTTGGGTTTGATCTTCCATCTGGGCCTGCTTCGCTAAGTTCCTGACTGTTGGTGACCCACCCTGATGTGTTTTGTCTGGGAGCAGACTGTGCCTGCCTTGCCTCAGGGAGGACTCCGCTGTCTGCTTCCTTGACCTTGAACCCCACAGCCCTCCTGTGTCGAAGGACTTCCAGTATATTAACTGTTCCACAGAATGAGTTGAACTGAGCCCTCTGTACTGCTGTGTGGACTAATTAGCTGTTATGTTCCTTCTTGCTGTATAAATCTATCTATCTATCTATCTATCTATCTATCTATCCATCTATCATCTTCATACATGTTCTGGCTTTGTTTCTCTAGAGAACCCTGTCAAACACAGCCCCTTAAGTGTCCAAGCCTCAGGGATTCCTGTTTAACATCCAGGAGGAAGGCTTCCTTGTGGAAGCTCTATCTCTGGGGCTCAGGCGAGGTGTCTGGCCAGATGTTGCAGATGGTTGGCTGGAAGTTAGCAGCACTTGGTGGGAAACACAGTCCTGCCCTTGGGAGGGGGCGAGGAACGAGAGAGAGAGAGAGAGAGAGAGAGAGAGAGAGAGAGAGAGAGAGAGAGTTCCAGCCACTGGCATCAGGAGGGCAGGTGGGGGAGAGGGAGCTGGCTTGGTCAGATTCAGCCAGTCCACCCCAGCACAGTCATCTGCATGGTTTTCTCTGTCTGGTCTTCAGAAGGCTGCTGAGTGGCAGCCATTAGGAGAAGAAATTGGGGAGCAAGGAATTATAGAAGTCAAAACTCAAAGTCAAAGCCCGATGCTGTGAAGTGGGGTCTGACGCTAAGCAAACTACATAGAACTGCTCCTTGGGCTTCTGAAGCTTTAATCCTCACATTGCAAGGCCACCAAGTCTGTTCCAACTCTGAGCACCCCTTAGCACTGAGGAGAACTGCCCCGCAGTACTTCTGGGGCTCTTGTTAGCCTCGTCTTTCTCCCCTGGAGTAGCTGGTCAGATCAAACCGCCCACCTTTTGGCTAACTCAGTGACATCAAACTCCCCACCGAAGCCAAGGAACTCCTCTTTGATTCCAGCCACTCCTGTTGTCTTCTCCGGAGAAGTGACAGGCAGTTCCCCTTCAATGCCCCCCAAACAGAATATGCGTCCTCCTCTCCTGAGACCCCACTGCCCCCTTGTCCTGTCCCAGTGAGCAGTTGCACCCGCCACCTCCTGCCGCCCCAGCCTCAGCCCCTGCTCATACCAGTCATCAGCAAGATCTTCTAACACTTTCCTCCCATCCCTGAGGCTGCTGCTGAATCCCAAGCTGATGGGACCATGACAGACATGATCTTTGCAGCATCGACCTCCCTCCACCCTGCCTCATGCTGCACCTTGGAGCTGGCCTTCCTAAACCTTTGTGTTCAAGTGCAAAGCCAGACTCATGGCCATCGAGTGGATTCCACGCACCTCAACCCTATCAAACACAGTAGATTCGTCTTTGTGAGTTTCTGAGGCTGTGGTTCTTCACCGGAGCAGACGGCCTCCTCTTTCTCCTGTGAAGCAGCTGGTGGTTTCAAACTACTGACCTTGAAGTGAGCAGCTCAACTGGTGGCCCACTCACTCTGCCAGGGGTCTTCCTTTGCTTGAAGCCCTTCAATGCCTTCCCCATGGCCTTCGGATGGGGATCCACCTTCTTGGTATGATCCACAAGATCTCCTGGTCCCAGCATTTCTTCCCATCCCTATCTTAGCTCATGCTGGTAGCTGGCTGGCTGGATGAGTAGATGGATGGATGGATGGATGGATGGATGGATTGGTGGGTGGGTGAATGGACAGGTGGGTGAGTTGGTGGATGGATGGATGGGTAGATAGTTGGCTGTATAGATGTAAGGGGGTGAGTGGGTTGATAAATGGGTAGGTGGGTAAGTGGGTGGATAAATAGGTGCGTGATTAGATGAGTGAGTGTATGGGTGGGTGGATAAATGGCTGGCTGGCTAGATGAGTGGGTGAGTGAATGAATGGGAGGATAAATGGCTAGATGGGTGGGTGAGTGCATGAGTGGGCAAGTAAGCAGACATTTGGGTGGATATCTGGGTGTATAGAGGGATGGGTGAGTAAGTGTAGGGATGGGTCAATGGATGGGTGGGTGGGTGAACAAGAGGGTGGGTAGATGAGTGGGTGAATAAGTGGATGGGGAGACACTAGGCAATTGGGTGGGTGGGTGGGTGGGTGGATAGCTGAATGTATACAGTCTCCTACCCTCTCCCCAGCTCTTCATCCTGTGGGCCTTAGTAGAGCCAGTGCTCTGGGGTAGGATTCTGCATCATGAGGGCTGTAATACGGCTAACAATAGATGTGAGTCTGCTGCTGGTCCCAGTGATTAGTCCCAGGGTGTGCATGTGACTCTGGCTGGCCAATCAGGGTCTTCTCTGAGACTTCCTTTGGACTCCAGGGAGGGAAGAGCCTCCCCGAGCTCCTGCAGGTGAGGCCCAGCTGGGCCAGCTTCCCAACCTGGAAGCCCGTGTCTGTGTCCACAGAATGAGGCCAAGCTGTCCAGGAAGACAGAGTAGAGAAGGAAGAGAGAAGGGTTCTGAAGACAAATTGGGCCCCTAGAGGAGGTGTATGAAGGGCAGGACTAGGGGGAGGGGCCCTGGAGCATGAGGGTGCTGGAAGTCCCTTCCTCCGCAAGTGGGGCAGAGCAGCTGGCCCAGCCCGAACCTTCTGGAGCAGGTCCTAGGGTTGGAGAGAAGTCTCGCGTGGGAGGAGGCCGACTCTTCCTGACAGCGGCCAGCAGGCTCTTGCTGAGAGCAGCCGAAAGCAGAAATTAAAATACAGGCTTCCCAGAGAGGTTCTCTCGGCCCGAGGCCCCCAGGCCCTGGACCACGTGTTTGGCAGGGTTGCAAAAGCCAAATCCTCACCTCCCAGAGAAAGTTGCCAGCACTGGGCAGGAGGTGGGGAAGCCGGGAAGGAGGCTGGGGCCAGAGAGGCCAGGCCCTTGGGGCCCTGCTCTGTGATCAGGCCCCCACCCCTCAGGCCCCCCAGGCTGCAGCCACTGTGGCTGCCTGAGGCCAGCAGATAACCCGGGGATGGAGGCAGCCCAGCTCTCAATGCTGGTTGCTAAGAAACCAACATCTCAAGGCTGACGTCCAACTTTAAGGCCACAATTCAGCAGGAACCTTGGCTCTGGTCCCAGGCCGAGGAGTCTTTCAAACCAGATCCCCCAGGAGCCACCTGAGGCTTTAGGGGGATCGGCGTCTAGAGAAATCCCCGCACCTGGCAGACAGGACAGCACTCTCACAGCTCTGACACAATCTCAGATGCAGGCAGGTGTCCACAAACAGGACATCTCCCTCTTCCAGGGGCGGGATAGGCTGGAGGCGGGAAGACCCCCAAGTGGTCAGGTCCCCCTTGAAGAACCGACCTGGTGGAAGGGTTACCTGGACACCTGTGACCATCTCACCACACACACACACACACACACACACATACATGGACATGAACACAGGTACACATGCATGTACATAACTAGGCTGACCCACACAACCATGAGGACATGCCATACACATACACAAGTGGGCACACATGGAAAACATATAAGGGCACATGGAAGCACATGCACCAATATACCATATAAGTACATAGTGACCAATATACCATATTAGTACATACATAGTGCATGTACACACAGACACACAGAGCTTTATGCACATACATGGACATGCATGTACGTGTACAAACACAAGGACACACAGGAGCATACATGCACAGTGACAAATAAGTACACAGTACACAGATACATTTACCTACATGGATGTGCACACCTGCAGGGACAAACAGGGACATACAAGAGCACATGTGCACACACATGTCCACCCACGAGGACACGGAAACACACAAGCAGACATATAGATACACAGAAGATTGGAGGCATGTGAATGACGGTGAAGAATATGGAGAGCACCGTGGACTGCTAGAAGAACACACAGCTGTCTCTTGGAAGACGTACCCCCAGGATGTTCCTTCCATGGAAGCAAGGTGAGACTTGGCCTCACACACTCTGGACTTATCAGGAGACACCAGTGGCTGGAGCAGGACATCATTTCTGCCAGTGCAAAAGAGGAAGACCCTCCATATGATGGATGGACACAGTGGCTCAAACAGAATTCCTGAGGATGACACAGGACCGGGCAATGTTTCCTTCTGTTGGAACCTTGTCATTAGCAGCCTAATGGATAGGCACTACCTACAGGACTCCTGCCGTCCCTGCAGTAACCACGAAATTACTGGGTGGAACTAGTCACTGCCTTCTAGACCGGCTGGGATTGCCTAGTGGGTTTCTGAGCCCATCACTCAGTGCAGGAGCAGAGAACTCCTCTTTCTCCCTCAAGAGTGGCCGTGATTTCCTCCTGCCGACCATGACCCCGCCAGGACTCCAATGACAGGTGGGGCCATGTTCTTGGGGAGGCGCAGTTGTGGTGGCTGGGAGCTCAGGCTTATTGTTCTAACCCTTCCCTGGGGGCAGGGGACTCAACTTTGGGTGGGTGTAAATTAGTGGGGGGGGGGAGGTTAGTAGAGGGGAGCTAGGGGTTCCCTCCCTGAGGGGATGGAGGATTCCCTAGTCCCAGAAGCACTTGGGAACCAAAGTCTGGCTCTGTCCCTTGCTGCAGAGCACTCCCTGGAGAGGCCTGGGGCCTTGTGGGCAGGGCTGGGGGCTGGGCATTCAGTCAGGGTGGGTGAGTGGGGCTGGGCCATAGAGAACTCCGCCCTCGTGGGTGGGGCTGAACACAGGGTACTAACCTGGTGGGCGGGGCCAGGGTTATAGAGAACTAACTCTGCCTTAGTGGGCGGGGCACTCCCCACCTGTAGGCCTACTGGGCGTGGCCAGGGTACCGCTTTTCCCTCCCAGTGACACACACATCGTAGGTGCTCTGTAATCCTGAAACAGCATATTCCTTCATCCAAGTCCGCAGCAGTTTGGGAGACAGCAGGGTTCCCGCCCTAGCAGGGGGCCCCCTGAAGGTGTGAGTGAATGAATGAATGGGTGGATGAGTGAATGAATGAATGAATGAGTGGGAGGATGAGTGAGTGAAAGAATGCACGAGTACATCATTTCACCTCATTGGGACTCACATTCCCTCATCAATAAAATGGGGACAATCGTGCATGGCTTCTAAAAATAACACACTTCTTAAAATAGTCCACAGCCATCAAGTTGATTCTAGTTCACAGAGACCCTTGGCATGACTGTTGATCTCTTCCGGAGCAGACAGCCTTAGGTTTTTGTTTTTTTTCTCCTGCAACACAGCAGCTGATGGGCTTTGAATAGCCCAGCCCTTACCTGAGAGTGCCACCGGGGCTCCAGAGAATGTGTGACATTCCCTAAAGGGGACACAGCCCTCAGTTCCACTCCTCAGATAGGATTTGTTCTCCTCCGGGCTCCCAGCAAAGCATAATCACCCCCAGAGGAGCCTCAGGATCTAGGGCAGCCCCAAGGTCCGCAGCAGGCATGTGTCCGTCCGTGCGTGACTCACTCACCCTGCCCTGTCTCCAAGACCCCATCTGCCCTGTAAGGGAGGGGTTATGTCTGACTCAGGGCAAGGGGTGCTGGTGCAGTGGGAGTCCACCTGGGACCCCATCCCCCCACCCCTGCCTGGCTGTCAAGGTTTTCATGTGTTCTGTAGGATTGGTGATGTGGGGGGTGGGGATGGGGGAAGCAAGGTGTCACTTTTCTCCCCTAATGTTAGGGGAGATGGTGCAGAGGGATGAGTCACCTGGTGGCCCTCAAAGAACCTCAGGGCTTTTCGTGTCAACCTGCTGTGTCAACCTGTCCCAAAGCTGACCCCTGGGTCCCTACACCGCTCACACTGCAGCAGCAGCAGCAGCAGCGAGTAAGGTGTGGCCCATAATCACTGAGGCTCACAGCTGACTCAGGCCACAGCGGGGGGCCCTCTTATCCACTTGCTGATCTCCGTCCTTGGGCCCTGCCTGCCCCCTGGCTGGTGCCAAGCACTAAATCGAGGGTGTGAGAGCCCAGACTGCCCTCTCCACTCGCTGCTCAGTGGACTCCAGTCCCTGGTCAGATCTCCTAGTCCAGACAGACCACCATCAGGAACACTTCTAGGCCTGTCTGACCTCAGAGTGGGCCCTCTGGCCCTCCCCACTCGGAGCTCAGGGAGGCGAGGAACGTGCCCAGGAGAGCGGAGGGTGTTGGGCTGCTGGCGGTGCCCTCGCTAGAGGGAGGCTGTCTCAGTCTATGAGCCAGACATGACAAGACTTGGGCGCTTTCCATGTCCCAGAAAGTGTGAGTCAGAGTGAAGGGTGACACCTGCGTGGGCCAAGGCTTCCTGGATGCTCGGTGGCAGGAAAGGAAGACAGTGACTGCAGTCACTTCATTCATTCACTCATTCATTCATGCATACACCTGCTGAGTCCTGGCGCCTATGCTAGGGGCTGGGAGAAAGCTCAGAGGAGTACCAGCCCTCTGGAAACTTCTAGAAAAGTCAGACGAGGTGTGTCTTTGTCATTGTTAGGCACCATCAGTTGGCTCAGACCCATCGTGATCCCGTGGATGACAGAAGGAAAGCCTGCTCGGTTCTGCACTGTCCTCACAATTGTGTCTGAGTGTATCGAGGCAGCCCCTGTGCCCACCCATCTTCTTGAGGGCCGGCCTCTCCTTCCAGGTCTCTCCACATTACCAAAGCATGCTGTCCTTCTCCAGGGACCGGTCTGTCCCAACATCCAGGTCAACAGAGTCTTGCCATTCTTGCCTCTAAGGAGCATTTGTTCCAACACAGAGCACTGTAGTTTGTCCTTTTAGAAGTTCAATGTTCTTCCCCTATTCTTCTCCAACACCATGATTGAAATACATCTACTCTTCTTTGATTTTTTTCCTTGTTCAGGGCCCAACGTTCACAGGCACAGAAGGTGATTGAAAACACCTTAATAATCAAAATGACACACTTGCTTTCAATACGCTGAAGAAGTCTTGTGTAACAGTCTACCCAAGGCAACGTGTCTTTGGATGTCTTGGCTGCTGCTCCCACGAGTGTTGACTGGATCCAAGCAAGACAAAATCCCTGATGAATTCACCCTATATTCCATGTATCAGGATGCGACCTACTGTTCCTGTGGTGCAGATGTGTGTTCGCTTTGCCTCGCGTTGTCATCTGCTAGCCTTGATGGTCATCAACAAGGCCTCCATTCATGCCCCCCCCCCCATCCCTCCAGGAAAGCCTGGGTCATCTCAAAACTCCAGACACTCACCGCCACCCAATCCTGTACAACCTTATCAGTGGGAAACACGGGGATGCAACTCGGATAACGTCTGACTGCAGGACATCCACGGTCCCCTGGGTTTTTGTTTCTTTTAATAAGCTCTCCTTGCCTTTTATTCTATCCCTGGTGGCAGAGTGGTAACACATTGGGCTGGGCTGCTCAGAGCAAGGTCAGCCGTTCAAAACCACCAGCTGCTCCACCAGGGAGAGGCAAGCCTTTCTTGTTCCATAAAAATGACCAGGGTTGGGCTGAGCCCCGGTGGCGTGAGTGGTTGAGTGCGGGCCGGTGGCCGGCGGGCTTGGCGGTTCAAATCCAGCGGTGGCTCTCAGGAGCGGCACTGGGTAGTGCCCACGACCACCAGAGGCAGTGATGGCTACAAAAAAAAATGTCCAGGGTCAGAAACGCACACAGGGCACTTGCACCCTGTCCGATGGGGTTGCTCTGAATCCACTTAATTGCCATGAGTTGAGCTCATGGTTTCTATGGCAGTCATGCACACGTGTGTCAATGTCCTGATTGGGAGTGTAGTGTAGGGGTGGAGTCTAGCCTGTCGATCTGGAGATAGTCAATGAGGCCTCTGTGTGGGCGTGGCTTTCTCCTGAGAATTCTGGGAAATCTCAGGGTATTTCCCAATTGGAGAAGAGAGACTTGACTCAGTCTCTTGGAGATGGTTTACCGACAAGACAGCACGGCAGCATGATATAGACCCTGAGTCCTGGAGACTAGAGGAGTCGGAGGAGAAGCCACATGGACTTACCCGGATGGAACCAAACCTCTGGGGTTGGAGAAGCCACATGGAGACCCCTGCCAATGCTGAGATGCTTCTACTGCCACTGGATGCTGCTGATAAACCCCAAGCCCTGGAAACGAGGTGTCACGGGAAGACCCCTGCCAACACTGGGAAGCTTTTACTGCCACTGGGCACACAAGACTCTGAACCCACTGTGATAGTGTCATTGCACATGCTTCATGAGTTGGAAGGAGACTTTATACACTGATATCGGACATACGGGCTAATATGGGACATATGACCTTGGACTGGACTGGGTTGTGATGCTTTCTCAATGTCCCATTCCTCTTGTATATAAACCTTTCCCTTATATCCATAGGTGTATCTATGAATTTGTTTCTCCCGTCTACCTGGACTAACACAGTTTCCATGAAGAAGTTTGTAGGACGAAGACCGTGGGTGGCATTAGGACGAGCGGAAGGTGACCGACAGCCTGGGAAGTGCAGGTGACAGGGCAGATGCTTGACATGAGGAGGACCCGACACCCCTGCTGATGCAGGCCAAGGACAGCGGCCTGCAGGGTGGGTCACCACTCAAGGCAAAGAGGCCCAAATCTTCACCACGGGGCCCACAGGCAACGTCAGGACAAGTGGAGAAAAGGGGGAAGCGGTCAGGGATGTCATCTTGCTCAAATCCACAATCCACGCCAACGGAAGGTGGAGCCAAGAGACCCAACGATGCATTGCATGGCATCAATCCGCTGCACAAGGCCTCTTCAGAGTGGGGGTGGGGTGGGGGAGATGTTACTTTGAGGACTAAGGCGTACCTGCCCCAAGCCGGGGTGTTTCCAATGACCCCATGTACAAGGAAGGTTGAAGAATGAACTGTGGGAGGGGGGGGCGGAGAATCTCGAGAGTGCCCTGGGTGGCTAAAATTACAGACAGATCTGCCTCTGAAGGACAGCCCTCAGTGAGAAGGACGGACAGCCACCGGCTCACACGCGAGAACCAGTGAGGGGGCCGCCGCACCGGGCAGTGTTATATTCTCTTGGACGGGGGCCACTTTGGTCAGAACTGACTTGAAAGCACAACCACTGCCCAGACGGTCGGCCGTGGACGAGGGTGGGAATGCGACAGGTGAGGCGGAAGAGCTGGCTCTGGGTTCAGGTGTGCCGTTGGGCATCTCTGGGCGGGCAGACGTGGCAGCAGCGCCGTGTTCCCGATGCTCGGGTGGGAGCCGCCAAGACCAGGGTAACCAGAAAAACGGGTTCCCGTGAGCTTGAAAGATGGTGTTCGCACAACATCCAAAGCACATGGAACTGCTGGAGGTTTCAACCTGCTGACATTTCGGTGAGCAGCCCCCGTCCCCTGGAGCCTTAGCCTAGAGCTGGTGTTCTCAATGGAAAGTCTCCCCTCCCAGACTGCGAGAAAATAAATATTAGCTCTGGAAAGCCAACCACCTGGTTGCGGGATTCAAGGATAGCAGCACAAGCCATGAGCCTTTGCACCAGGGCTTCTTACCGCAAGGTCCGTAGTTCAAAACCAACAGCCCACTCTGAAGGAGCGAGACGAGGCTTTCTGCCCCCGTAAAGAATTAGCGTCTCAGAAACCCACAGGGACAGTTCTACCCTGTCTTCTAGAGCCACTATGAGTGCCTTGATGGCAGTGAAGTGTGTGTGTGTGTGTGTGTGTGTGTGTGTGTGTCCTACCTGTATAAAGAGTTACAGTTTCAGAAACCCACAGGGACAGTTCTACTCTGTCCTGAAGTGTCTCTGGGAATCGAATTGACTGATGATGGTGAGTGACCTTTGCACCACCTCAAAACCCAAACCCAGACCCACTGCCATGGAGTGACAACACTGACTCTTCCCGATCCCCCAGGACAGAGCAGATGCCCCAGGACAGAGCAGGCGTGCTCTGCCGCATCTCCGAGATCAATGTCATCTCTATGGGAGCAGAGCATCTCCTCTTGCTCCTGAGAAGTTGTGGGGGGGCTTGAACCGCCAACGCTTTGATTGGGCAGCCCTCCACCCAGGGCTTCCCTAACACCGGAGGTGTCTGCGACTACATGGAACCTCGGAGGCATGGTCTTACTCTCAGCCCATTTCACAGTCAGGGAAACTGAGGTCAGAGGTATACAGCCATCGGCCAGTGCCCCCCGCCTGGGTTGAGGGCTCACTAGGGTTCTGCTCTGTGTTGTGCTGTGGGCTGGCCTTTGTTGTTGCTCTTGTTCTATTTCCCAGCAGTGGTGGTCGTGGTTGTGGGGAGGGTTGCACTCCCCACCCCCACCCTACCCCTTGCTCCAGGCTGTCCAGACGGCTTCAGAAGCAGCCTGTCAGTCACCGTCTGGGCAGTGACTCATGGCTCACCCCCTTTGCTGGGCATTAGAGGTAGGGATGCGGCTGGCGGCTGGAGGCAAAGTGCCTGCAGCAAAATGCTTTTCATGTCAGCTGCAGGCTGCCTGGGCCCAGCCACCAGGCAGACAGGCTGGCGTTTGGGGTACAAGCTAAGGACAAAGTTGACATGGGGGGGAAAAGCTGTCTTTCAGAACAGACTGTCTCAACTCTGTACTTCCTGTTCATCTAGCCCTGTCCCTGAACCCTACACCGACTCCATTTTCAAGCCTCGCCCCAACGACCCCCGTGGGTCTCCTGTCCATACCCCCTCTCCAGATCCACACCTGCTGACCTGTGCAGACCAGACGCAGAGCAATGGTGGGCATGGGAGCACACGGGCCTCATTCCTTGTCAGCAGAAACACCTGCATCCCAGGCCTCCAATGAGCAGTGGATGGAGGCCATGCCTGGGATCTCTGCTCCCAGGGAAGGGTCTCTGCACCTGGGGAGGGGTCTCTGCACCCAGGGAGGGGTGCTGGGTGCAGAGCAACTTGCCCTGGGCTCTGCGTGTGGAGCACCCATCTGGCCAGGGCGAGGACCCAGAGAAGGACAGGCCAGTGTGATCTCCTTGTAAAGACAAGGAAGGACAGGCAGGGAAGGCTTCCCGGAGGAGGTGACACATGTGCCGAGGCAGTTTCCTCTCCCTAAATCCAAAACTCACTGCCATGGAGTGGATGCTGACTCAGAGAGAAGCTACAGGGTGGAGCTGCACCTGTGGGTTTCAGAAATCCCCACTCCGTGGCAGTGGAAAGTCTCCTCTTTATCTTGAGGGATGGAGGATGGACTCAAACAGCTGACTTTGCAATTAGCAGCCTGACTCCTCAACACCGTACCACCAGGGCTCCATCAACCCCCTTCTTTCCTGATGACCTTCAGCTCTTGGCAATCACACTGCCTCCTCCGGGAAGCATTTCCTGATCTCACCCATCAATAAGGGATTTATTTGACTCTGCACAATATCATGAGGTTGATGCTGGAGATGGAATTCACACCCATACCCCGTGCTCAGGCTGCTCCCCTGTTTTGCCCACTTATCACCCCTCCCCCACCCTGACAGCCACAGCTTGAAGACCTGCTATGTGCTGGGCCTCCGCCAGGTGCTGAGTCTCGTAAGTCACAAGGAATGGAGAAAGACTATCTCCCAATGGAGGCTTCTGCTTGTTGCCTGGCAAACTCCTACGCATGCCTCAATGCCCAGCTCAGTGACTGGCCCAGGTACATCTTGAATTGAGGCAGAATGATGGTTTGGACAGGTGGCGGCTAGGTAGGGAAGGAGCCAGTGGCCAGCAGGGCAGTTGGGGGCCGCCCTATATGCCACAGGGGAGATTGACTTTTCTGGAGGCAGGTGGGCCTCAGAGAACAGATTTTTGAACAGCTCAGAGCCTCCTGGGTTGCCCGCCTGGCTCTTGGTAACCAGGGAGAGGATTGGGCTCACCAGGAGGTTTGGGGAGAGTGGGGGTTGGGGTGGGGGGGTGACTTCTGTTCCCTGAGAATGAGCTGGTTTTCCCCAGCATTCACAGATGCAGTTTCCATGGCGATCTGAGCGAAGAGGAAAGAAAAAAAAAAAAAAAACAACCAACCACAAAAACATTGATCTCATCAGCATTTGGCGATGATGTACACAGTAAATCTGGTCCCATTTGACGAGGTCTGTATGATTTGCTCGGTGACACTGGTGGCATCCCCCCCCCCCACCCCGCAGTGCATCCACAGCCTGTCCCCATGTTCCATTTTCGGTACTCTGGTCTCCCTGCCCCGGGGGCCTCTCATCTTGGCCTGAGAGTCATTGTTTCCCATCAGTTTTGGGCATATGGCTGTGTAACCGAGACCCTGTGCAGGGCTCAGTCTGTGCTGCTGTGACACTCTGCCACCTCACTGCTCTCGACCTGGAGGTGGTTTGGGTTCAAGGTTACAGTGTAGCGTAGGAAGATAGTCTTGGGGAGTCCGGTAGACCCGAGTGGCCCAGTAAGCCTGGACTTTGTTCCGTGTCCGACTCCTGTTCTGTCAGTTGCTGATCAGACGCTGCCGGGCACCATCCAGCTCTTCTGGTCTCAGGGTAGATGAGGCTGTGTCTGGGGTGTTCTAACAGATGTGCCTTGTACAGGGGTCCTGGGGCTTCTTTCCTTTGCACAGCGAGTGTGTCCTGAGCCCCCACAGAGGGCGGGGCTCTGGGGTACAGGGTCCCTCACGCTGGTCTCCCGACAATCAGCATGTATGTGCATGGGAGGGACCAGGGGGAGTGTGTGCTGCCTCTGAGGTACTCAGGAGCCTCCGTGGGGAGGCAGTTTGGGGTGCTCAGCCTGCAGAGGGTCCAGCTGGGGCCCTGCAGGAATGCTGAGGCGGGAAGGAGTGAGGAGGCCCCTCAGGATAGAGGGACCATGGCGTGTGGCCCGTGGGTGCAGACAGACATGCAGGAGGATCTCAGACAGGACATTCCCAGGGCTGCAGTGGCCCCCTCCCGGGAGCGGGCAGGGTGTAGTGCCAGTCAAGTCTTTCTGTTCCTCTGCAGGTCAGATCTGGAGCCCAGCTCAGGTTCCCCAGCCCTAAATGCCCTTACTCCAGCCCCAGCGGGCTCTGTCAGCACCCCCAGAGCTGAGCCCCTCCATAGATAATGCTTAGACAAGCCCCCCCACCCTGGGGCCCACACGACTCGTCTTACAAGGGCCTCACGGCCATCAGTGACATCGTCAGTCAGGCAGTCAGCTCCTATTCTCCTCTGTCAACACCAGCCACAGGCTGAGGGATGGGGGTGGGGGTGGGGGCAGCGGGCTACAGAGATAAGCACCCTGCTCAGAGGGGTCCGTCCAGCCTCTACCTGCCTCCAGACCCATTCAAGGAGACAAGCTTGCCCCTGTCCACCCACCCCCAGGTCCAGATGGCACAGCCGGCCCGCCTTCGCCCAACGCCTCTTGAAGTGTCAGACTCGGCCACTGTGCACCGTGCCCCTCATTGATTTCCTGTCTGGAGTGGCTTATAAATTGCCACCTGCTCCCTCAATCTGTACCTTGTCACTTCCAGTTAAACATGACCCCGGGGGGTGGAGGTGGGAGGACTGGCCGCTAGGCCCCACACCTGCGGGTACCTGTATTCTCCCCTGCATTCGGTCCCAGTCTCCCGCTCCAGCTCTCTCTGTGTGAGCGGGGTGAGGGGGCTGGGGTCGGGGTGAGGGGCTCTCCCTTGCTCATGTGACCCCCACCCTTGCTCCTCCCCGCCCCCCAGCCAGAGGGCCCAGTTCTCCCTGTTCCTGTCCTTCCTACTCACCATCTGGTTTACGGCCAGCTTGGAGCCCTGGAGGCACAGGGGTGACCAGTCAGGCTGCCAACCGCCAGGTCAGCGGTTTGAAACCACCAGCCGTACCTCTAGAGCAGTGGTTCTCAACCTGTGGGCCGTGACCCCATTGGGGGCTGAACAACCCTGTCACAGGGGTCGCCCGATTGATCGCAGTAGCAAAATGACAGTGATGAAGTAGCCGTGGAAATCATTTTATGGTTGGGGATCAGCACCACATGAGGACCTGTATTACAGAATCGCGGCAAGAGGAAGATTGAGAATGGCTGCTCCAGAGGAAGGCGGGCTTCCTACTCTCACCGAGAATTGTGGTCTCAGGAAGCCACAGGGACAGCTCTCCCCTGCCCGTCAGAGAGGGCCATTAAGAGCCAGCACCGATTCCCTGCCATGGTCCCGACAAGGAGACCTGGTGGCACATCCGTTAAGCACTCCGTGGCTAATGGTGAGGTTGGTAGTTTGAGCCCCCAGCCGCTCTGAAGAAGAAAACACCCAGCGACCCCTGGTCCTTCAGACAGCTGGGGGTCGATGGTGACCCTCTCAGACCGAGAACTGCTTCTTGGGGTACCCGAGGCTGCAGAGGTTTACAGGCAAGACAGCTTCCTCTTTTGGACACAAAGCGGCTGGTGGGTTTGACCTGTACCTCCTGTGACATCATCAGCACAGCTCAGTCCCCCGAATCCCCAGCTGGGCCCTCAGAGTCCCCTGGTCCCAGAAACTGAGCTTTCTATGCCGTCCCCATACCAGGCTCTCCTCGGCTCCCCTGGCCAGCCAAAGGTCTGAGAAATGACTAAAAACTTTGGGCTTCTGAACATAGAACCCAAGACCTTGAATACCAGCCTCTGACACTGATGAGAAGGGCAGGGGCAGGTTAAACTGGGCGAGTGGTCCCATGTTTACATGGGTAGGTGGTCCTTACCGACAGCCAGTCTGATCTGTTCATCCCCCCAAGAGGTCTCTGCACGACCTCACAGGTAAGAGTGGACCAACGTGAGTGGATCTGAGAAGCTTCTTCTATGTGCATCCAGATTTATGAGGGGGCAGGTGGGAGGTGAACTGGTACCAGCTGGTCAGAGGGTCAGACTCAAAACAAACCAGTCCTGGAGCTTCTCTGCTAAGTGTCTGTGCAAACAGGAGTCTGGTGGTGCCTGCTGGTGGATGAGCATTGATCTGCTAACTCCCAGTTTGGTGGTTCAAGCCCACCAACTGCTCCATGGGAGAGAGTTGAGGCTGCCTGCCCCTTTGCTCTCAACGGCTTGAGTTGGAATCAATTTGATGGCAACAGATTTAGCAATTTCACTGACAGTTCAGAGGGGTTTAAAAACCATCGGGGGGCATTGGGGGGGGGGGGCGCAGGACACACATCTGCTCTAGCCTCAGCATCCAAAGGCAGGTGGAGGGAGAAATGACTGGGCTCACTGGCCTGATGCCCCCAAAGGGCCTGGGAGTTCCGTGAGAATACTTCTCCCCTGTCCACATAGCATCCATGTGGGAGTTTAACCATCACCAGCTTCTAGGAGCATGTGTTGTGCTATGTGATTAGAACAGTTGACAAACAATAAACACCATGGTGCCCAAACAAAGGTGGACCCAGAGCTGGGGTACTCCATGCCCCCAGAGATGAGAGACAGGGTCTTCATGGGGTGAAGGTTGCCCCCAGCAAGGTTCCCCAGCACATTGGAGCAAAATTAGCCAGAGAGTGGACCTTCGGAACAGAGGCTCAACAGCCCCATCTTGCTCTGCAAATGTACTCTATCCACCCCCTGGGGACACTGGGTCCTCCCCAGGCCCTGTGCTTGGAACCAAAGGAGAAGGATGGGCCTCTTGTGCTCTCACCCTGCTGGGACAAGTACCCCTTCTGGCCTGTCTGTTGCCTCACTCCCCACCACTCGCCGCCCATTATCCAGGGGACTGCAGACGGAGGGAGAGCCCACAACGACGACTCCGACCGAGGGGAAACGCAGTGGCCCAGAGCAAGTGGGAGATGAAGGGAATGAAGACACAACAGGAGCCAGAGCTGCCACAGGCACTGGAGATGGAGACAGAGACAGGGACCAAGGAGCTGTGGAGGCCCTGGCTGGCCTGAGGAACCAAGGTTCCAACTTGGCCATGAGTAGGACTGGTGGCTGAGACAGGGAGAAGCTTCCCCGTTTCATAATCACATTCTGCTGCTTCCTTAACAGACCTCACTCTTTTGAGTGTCGCCTGTAAGTTCTGCATGGCCCCTGCCCAGAGGGAGGAGGCCAGCAGAGGGGTCCCATGCCGCCTGGGGGAGGAACAGGGCTGTGACAATCGGGTGCACACACCTGGAACTGCCTCTCAGGACCTGGCCTTGGGTGACTAGTGCTGATTTCGGGGCCAGTCTCCCCTTCCCCCCCTAGTAAAGCCAACAAGGTCAAGCGTTGTCCCTCATCCCATTTTACAAGGGGTTGGAAGGAATGGGAAGGGGGCGTGGTGCTGACTGAGGCTCCCCCTAGCATCTGTGATTCCTGCTGCACAACTTGATTTGCGCCATTGGTATCACCAGATTGTGCGCCTGGAAAAGTCACTGGGGCTGGAAAGGTTGTGTTTCCTGCATGGGTTTTGGGATCGTTCTCTAAGTGGGCGAAACGAATGGCTGAGTCTGGGGAGGTGTGACCGGCACACAGAACCACAGACCACGAGGAGCACAGGGCAGGGGGCTGCACTGTCACCCAAGTCAGATGTCTCAGCCAACCTCCAACCCAGCCACTGTCTGTCTGCACCCCCTTTCTCCTCCTGGGAAGAGGAGGTACAGCCTCAGCGCCTGAAGGGGCTAAGGGAAGCCAGGGTATTACACCCCATCACCTCCACCACCACCACCACCACCTCCTCCACCACCAGAGTGGGGCAGGCAGGTAAGACGGCTCCCTTGCTAATCCACAGGCTGCATGTTAACAGTCTGACTCCAAGGTAGTGCGCAAGAAAGTCCTGGCAGTCTCTTCCCAGAAAGAGCAGCCTCTGAAGCCACGGGGCACAGTTCAACTCTGGCCCATGGGTCAATGCAAACTGTACCTGGCTCTGTTCACCCTCCCCCACCACCTCCGGCCCCAAGTCACCTACAACCGCCAGCCCCTCCAATCACCAGCCAGACACCTCTGGGTCGGGGGCACACCACAGTCATGTCACAATGTTTCCAGCCGTGGGACCCCAGCCCCCACCTGTCTCGGGTTCTGAAGCTCCTTGGTGCCTGCCAGACTCTGTTTCTGTATTTCCTTCTCTGCCTAGGCGATTCTGCCAGGCTGGGCCCTTTAAGAGCTCCTGGGTCCCATAGGGAGCCCTCTCTCCAATTAGCAATTCTGTTTCCTCGCTCTACTTCCTAACAGGGCTTGGGGCTCTGAAGAGCCCCCCAAGAGCCTACAGGGACACTGGGATGACAGAGGCCACCTCCCCTGCCCCCAGAAGAAGTGAGCGGCAGGTGAACTGGGTCAGGGTAGACCTTGTCTACCCGGGACAAAGGTCACTCCCCAGGTTCACCCCTACACCTCATGTGAAGCTCGTCCCGGGCAAAGAGTTCGAGACCTGACTTCCAATGGCTCATGGATCCTCAAACAACATCGGGTGGGGCTGGCCTGGCACAGCAGGCTGTGGGTGGACAGTGTGGCTGCCCAGGGTCAAGGAGCTGGTCACAGGCACAGCCAACACGAGCTCCAAGCCCAAGGTGTTCTCTGTGAGGACAACACCACTTGTGAGGTGGCCTAACGACCTCGGGGTGTCCAATCCCATCACACAGAGGGGAGAATGGAGGCCAGCAGCTGGCAAGGGCACCCGCAGCGTCTCTGGGTGGATTGCAGCGGGCCTCCCCACCTGACCTCCCAGTGCAAATGATGACCCGGACACCGGTTCCATGAGTCCAAGGCAAGGAGGCCTGGACGGCCTGCAGGTGGCCAGCACAGCAGAGACAGAGGGTGGCGATAGAGGAGCCGGCAGAAGTCAGCCCTAACCAGCAAAAGAGAGGGAGCTCCCGACTTGCTGTAGCAGCCCCCACCCCCTTCTACGCTGATGGCAGCACCCTTTGTGGTACAGCTCCCGGCTGGTGGGGCAGAGGTAGGGTGGGGGGGCTTTGGTGGGTCCCAGTTCCTTGCTAAGCGAGGCTGCCACAGCACATATGGTTGCTGAGACAGGTCCCGCCCTGACCATGTAGCTGGGTTGCATCCCATGCCCCTCTCCAGGGTGGCGTTCGGAACTGTTTGACACCTCGCCCACAGCCATCAAGTCCATTCTGGCGACGCAGAGGGACCCTTGAGGACAGAGTGGACCGGCTCCCCCAGGATTTCTGAGATGGAGCCTGTGCATCAGCCTCACCTTTCTCCCTCGGTGGACTTGAACAGTGCACCTTGTGGTTAGCAGCGTGGTCCTTTACCTCGGCACTACCAGGGCTCCTGGCAGCGATTGTGTCACAGCTCGAGAAGGGAAAAGTCCAAATCAGGGTCTTGGCCACTTGGACCCTTCGCTGGCCCCTGTCCCCAGTGTTCATCTCCCTTCTCCTGCCGGTGCTGTCTGTGTGCCTGCCAGAAGTGCTTGGGGCAAGGGCTTACCCTCCTGCAACCCCATAAGGGTCCAGCCCCTGTGAGTTTCTGAGGCTGGGACTCTGTCCAAGAAAGGGTAGGAAGCTCCATCTTTCTCCCGAGGAGCAGCTGGGGGTTTTGGACAGCTGACCTTTCCGTGAGCAGTCCACCGCAGACCCACTGCATCCCCAAGGGCTCCTTAAACCGGGTCCCCATGAGGCTGCACTGACTTGCGGGCGGGAGTTTGGATTTGTGAAGGGCCCACCCCACACTGGGAAGACCTCCTAGGGATAAGAAAATTCCATCACACAGAATTCCTTCCGTGGGAATCCCTGCATGGTCCCCAGTGCTCCCAGTGCTGCCTCGTGGGCACCCCAGGCTGTAAGCTGAGGAGCCCTGGATGCTGTGGGGTAAGGGTGGGACTGTGAGGGGCAAGGTCGGCGGTTCAACCCCACCAGCCTCTCCTCAGGAGAAAGACGAGGCTGTCTGCTCAAGATTGACTCTCAGAACCCACCCCCCCCCCAGTGTTCCTATGCAATGTGACCGACTCCTGGCAGTGGGCTTTTAGGGGTGATCTTTACTGGAGCCCATGGCAGGGTTTCCTCCTGGGGCGGGATTCGAGTCACCCACCTTCTGGTCAGCAACCCAGGGCTTCCCTGCAGCACCAGGAGGGCTCTGCACACAATGCCACGCATGGCCAGTTCTCCCCAGTGGGCTTTTTCATTATGTGCGGGCACAGCTGTTCTAGAATATTCGGTGCTCCCGATGGGCTCTGCAGTGCCCCCGGTGTACCAGTTCTCTCCCCCACTTCCTCCAGGGCCTCTCCGTCCTCATTTGCCTCGGTTTCCCTCCCCTCCCTGGCTTTCGAAGGTCATCGTCTGGGAGGAGGACTGAACTGTCTGGTCTCCCTGGTTGACCTTTCTGAGGAGCGTCTCTCTCCTGGGCGGTGGTGGGGTTCATTTGCACTCACAGTCGGGGCCCTTTGGAGGAGCCCTGGTGGCACGGTGGTTATGTGTTGGGGTCTAGCTCTGAGGTCAGCAGTTTGAAACCACCCTGCACTCTCTGGGGGAAGGACGGGCCTTTCTACTCCCATACAGCAGAGTCACAATGTGGGTCATTAGACTTGGGTTCTGGCCACTTGCTTCACAGGTGCCCCAGGGAATGAGTGGAGGTGCATGTGTACGGATGTTGCCATCATTCTTTTCTAGACAGTCACCTTCTATTCATTTGCTGTCTTATCTGGTCCTTGCTTTCTGACAAGGAGCCCTGGTACAGTAGTGGTTATGCGTTGGGCTGCTAACCTGGAGGTCGGCAGTTTGAAACCACTAGCTGCTCCATGGGAGAAAGACGGGACTTTGTACTCTCAAGAAGTCTGGAAATTCACAGGGGCTGTTGAGTCGGCATCGACAGTGTGTTGGCTTTTTCCTTTCTTATAGCCTGCATTTGACAGGCATGGCCCTGTCTCCGTGAGTGAGTGCAGTTGAGCTTTGTCCCATCACCAACCCCAGCTGTCCGTGTAACCCGTGTCCAGCCGCTCCAGAGTTTAATAATCTGCACGAGTCAACCATCTGAAAAGCCCGTGTCCCCACACCAGCACCCGCCAAGGCAAATGTGTCCCAGGCCCACCTTCCCCCAGACACCATGGGAGACCTGCCTGGTCCCCCTCAGGCTTCTGTTGGACTCCAGGGCTCTCAGTTTATACCTACGACCTCCTGGACTGTGAGTCAGACTCCCCAGGAGGGGCTGGCTGGTGGGTTTGACGCCCAGGAACTGCCCCTCAGGTTGCTGTAAATCTGGCACCCCGGCAGTAGGGGGAGGGGGTACATGTCTCTCCCTCCCACCCCACCCCCCATGACCTGGATGAACTCAGCTTGAGCTCATCACAGTGGCAAAGACTTCATTTTCGAATGAAAAGTCACACCCATTGGTCCTGAGGATGCAAACAGGGACGTGTTTCAATCAGCTCAGCGGACATCCCCAGGAGTCCCTTTCATCCCCCACACTCCCTGTGCATCCTCCAGCCCCCAATCTCTCTTCTTTCGGGGAACCAGGTCCAGTGGGCTTACCCCAAACCTTCAGGAGCAGAGCACCTGGAATAGGAAACTGGGGGATCTGAGGCCAGGCCCTTACCCCTCGTGATGGCAAGCTGTTGCTTTCCCACTTGGGACCCAGGACCCCGATTTTCCAAAGCAGAGCCCACTGAGAGGTACCATGGGGCTTTGCTTCTGCACCTGCTGCGAGATGCTCACACAGAAACCCAAGTGGCAGTTCATGGACAGGAGTCCCTCTCCCCTGCTGTGGGTGGGGGTCCCTGAGAGCTGGGTGGGAGCTGGGGCTGGAGATGGGCAGGCCAGGCACCCCCAAAGCCAGCGCTCGCTCTGAGCATGGAGACCAGGCTCCCAGCCCCCGCCCGCTGCCCAGAATAGCTCTGATGTAATTCATAATTGTCCCTTTTCTCCCACAGCAAAAAGCCTCCAAGCGAGGAGAAGGGACTTCTTTGCTAAAATTGCTTTTCTGCGTTCTCTGACAGCGCTCGGTGCCGACGCGTAATTAATACAGCCCCCGGTGAATGGCGGGTCAGCCACTTAAGCTTGGGTGGGGGGGGGGGGGAGAGGAGAGAAAGCTCTAGAGAGAAGCAGGGAGTGGAGGGGGGGGCGAGTGAGTTACAGCAGAAAATGTGATTACCCCAGACGCCGGACCTGTCGGCACGCAGGACCAGAATAAACACAGACAAATCCGGGCTGGTCGGATGGAAACTGGGCTTTGCCAGAAACAGGGGGAACGCCCTGGTGCACAGCTGATGAGGTGACAGGGACACCAAAGGGGGGTGTGGTTAGCAAGCAGGACTTTATTTGCTCACAGTTTGGGGGGCTGGGCATATGACCTCGGGTGCCAGCCCCAGGGGAAGGCCTTTTCTCCGGGTGCCAGCTGGGAGAACCCTTCACCCCCTTCTTCTCTGGTGGTGGCAGGCCCTATCATCCCTCGGAGTGGACAGCTC
>PVJH01026684.1:0-30018 GCA_004026705.1 Nesogale talazaci
GCTTGGTGGTTCAAATAGAGCGGCAGTTCTCGGGAGCAGCACTGGGTAGCGCCCACACCACCATAGGCAGTGGATGCCAAAAAAAAAAAAAAAAGCCGTTAAGAGGCCCCAATAAAATCATTGGGGAAGAAAAGAATCCTCACCAAAAAAAAAAAAATCCTCATCAAAAGGGGGAGAAGTGCAAAATTGGAAGTAAACCTCTGACGCTAGACTTTCTGGAACCATAGAGGCTAGGTGAACCTCTGAAACAATTGCTGAGGTAATCTTCTTTATCTTAAATCAAAAATACCTCTGAAGCCTTCTTAAAGCGCAGGTGGTTTACCTAGTCAAGAATGCCCGCCTGGGACATTATACCATTCTAAGAGCGATTCTATGTCCATGGGCTCCAAATGTTACCAGTCACTCAGAACCTTAAGGTGAAGGAGAAGGGACAAGCTGAGCATGGTCACAAACTCCAAGAACAGAAGCAATTTTACTTAATTCTACATGTCGAAGCTGCTGAATTACTGTGTTTTGCTGTTATAGTCTCAATAACAATAACAAAGTAACTTTTAATTGTCATATATATTTTAAGTACAACATAAATGGTTCAATATTAAAAGAAAAATACTGAGTCATTAAGAGGATTTGCTTAAAAAACTCTGTAACTTTCCTTTTCCTAGGGAAAAAGCTCCTAGCTTTAAAGAGTAAAGCTAAAAAATTTTAAAAGTAATTGGGCTGAGGCCCGGTGGCGTAGTGGTTGTGCACGGGACTGCGGCCCACTGGGATGGAGGTTCGATTCCAGCTCCACGGAGCAAAGGCTGGGCCTCCTATTCCCACCACCTGAGGGCAGTGATGCCCCCCCCCCCAAAAAATGTAATTGCGGGGGCTGAGCCCCGGTGACGTAGTGGTTGTGCGCAGGACTGTGGCCCACTGAGATGGAGGTTCAATTCCAGCTCCACGGAGCAAAGGCAGGGCCTCCAACTCCCACCACCAGAGGGCAGTGATGCCCAAAACAAACAAAAAAAAAAAGTAATTGCCCATAAAGTAATAAAGAATTGTTACTTTAAATTTAGGCATAAAATCTCAAATTTGTTTTCTGTGAAGAGAAAAATAATAGTAAGCTGAGAACTCTGAAAGCAGGCTGAACGAGGATAAATGTGTACATCTTCCCACACTTGTTACTTCCGCAAACAGTGGAGTGATGTGAGAGGTGGAGGAGCACTTCCTGAGACAGGACATTGTTTCTTGTCCTCCGATAGGTCAGCACAGCCTGCGATATTCTTTCCGTCTGTTTCTGGAGATCTAAGGAGCCCCGGTGGCATGGTAGACTAAGCAAAAAGGTCAGTACCTGGAACCTACCAGCCTCTTCATGAGAGAAAGACTTAGACTTTCTGCTCTTGGAAGGATTTATTGTCAGGGGCTGAGCCCCGGTGGCGTAGTGGTTGTGCGCAGGACTGCGGCCCACTGGGATGCAGGTTCAATCCAGCTCCACAGGAGCAAAGGCTGGGCCTCCTACTCCCACCTCCTGAGGGCAGTGATGCCCAAAAAAAACAAAACGAAAAAAAAAGATTTATTGTCTCAGAAACCCAAGGGGGTAGTTCTACCTCGCCCGTCACGTTGGCATGGCCTCGATGGCAGGGGCTGGGTCTCCTGGTAGTGATCCTACCACTGTGCTCCATTATGCCCAAGGGCCTTTAAGAAAAGGGAGGCACAGGCCCATGAGCTTCAGCTCAGCGGTTGTGGAGTACTGTACCAACAACAGAATCAGCTCACAGTGTGTCATTCTGTCTCTATAGAGGTCAGCACCCCACAATTACTACTTACAACACACATGTAACAAAATAAAAAAGCTCTTGTGGATTAAAAAAAATGCTCACATTCATTAAAAAAAAAAACAGCATTACTTCATCTCTTTCTTACCAAGTTTATAAGCTACAAATTTTACAGTAAATTCTGGAAAAACTATTCTTTGACCTTGGAATGGCAACAGTGGCAACAGTTTTGCTTTGTCCTTAAGACGAAGGCGCAGGTATATACAGAGCACCAGCTCTGTAATCATCAAAAAGAATAGATTTGGGGGAAAAAAATGAATTTGGGGATCTGGAAATTAAGCTGTGATACCACATCTCTCAAAAAATAAATAAATAAACAAGGGATACTCCCTCATAAACCTGTTATGAACACCAAATATAGGCAAGACAGTCTTATCAAAAAAAAAAAAAAAAAAACTTCAAAGCCATCAAGCATATTCACAGTGACCCTAGGGTTTTGGAGACTGTACCTCCTCTTACCGGAGTAGAAAATCTCATCTTTCTCCCTCAGAGTGGATTTGAACTGCCAACCTTGTGGTTAGCAGTCCAGAGTCACCGTGGGTCCTCAGGTACATACTGAGTGCTTATTAGCATGTTTCTGTTATCATCAGTGCCTCTCTTCTCCTATAACTACCTGACAGATCACACACCCTCCCGTCACTAATGATGGCTGAGAGCGAGCAGCGTGCTCAGCCTCCCTCAGCCCTTACACTGCCCTGCACCCACTACTGCTTGTCCTCCGCCTGCTGTTCTCATCCATCGCCTAACAGATGAACTGAACTCTGAGAGCCACGACCCTAACTGGAGTGCAACCCTACAGCATTGTTCAATCAACATAAACATTTCAGAAACACCTCGTGGGAAAGGTACAAAGAAAATAAACAAGGGGCTGAGCCCCGGTGGCGCAGTGGTTGAGTGTGGGACTGCGGCCCACTGGGCTGGCGGTTCAAATCCAGCAGCAGCTCTCCAGTAGCAAGGCTGGTCCTCCCACTCCCACCAGAGGGCAGTGATGCCCCCCCCCCAAAAAAAAGAAAAAGAAAAGAAACACAGTGATGCCAGATGTCACCTATATAAAGACTACATATGTGACTCACATCTACAATACAGATACTCCCCCTGGAGTGGTGCACCAGGAAGACTCGTGTTCATTCTAAGGTGGGTCAGGGGTTTGGGCTCCTAGACACGGGTTTCTCATTTACCATGAACTCTCCGTTACTAAGTAGCCTGGAGAGCACAGGAAGTCAGGTCCAACACCTCCTAAATGGGGTCAGCATGAGAGAGCCCCACAGGAGCCTGTTGATCTGCATGTACATTACAACCAGGGCTTTCTTAGCTCTTCTCTCTGACGAGAGGGAGAGGAGAATTTGACTTGCCTCCGGGGACCTAAGGATTTCAAACATGGTCACCAAATTCTGTGCCTATCAGTCCTACAACTCCCCATCCATAGTTCACCCCAGGGCTGCAGAAGTCATTATCCAGTTAGTTTCAGTCTTTATCCATTCGAATGTCATTATTAACTGCCAGCAATCCAAATCTGCATAAAGTACCTCAGGATAAAAGCTACTTCACACACAAACTCAGAAACCATGCTAAGTGTGAGTTAAATTCATGTCCTTTATTCTCCATTTTATTTAAAAGCCAAGGGGATAGGGACTGGTGTATACAATGCATTTCTGCTGATGCTCTCATAGTACATACCAAACTCCAGCTATGTACTAAATAAATTACTTCAAAATAAATTACTTCATAATAAGTTCAGCACAAATAATCATAATAAGTTTAGCACAAAATAAATTACTTCAAGACTGCAAGGAAGCAGGAAACAAGGAAATGCAGGCCCTCAAATAAGAGACACAAAGTAAAGATTAAGACAAAAACAAAATGTCCTGCGGGTCCAGAAGCAAGATCCCTCAGGTTCCATAGTGTCCTTTATCTCTGTACAGGGGAGGAGCTGATGGTGATCCAACCGAGTATGATCACTATGCTCCATAAATTCCTACTGAAAAAGAGGAGGAATTCTGACTCTTCCTTGTGACTCTGGCAGAGAGATATGGGTTACCCGGGCTCCCTTTTTTGGAGGAGTTGGGGGTTAAACAACTAACTACTTCAGAGTTGCAAGTGTACTTGCCTGCACATTAATACCTGAGGTCTCGCAAAGTATATCAATAGAAACTGAATCGTCAAGAAAAAAAGAAAGAAAAATGAATCTTCAAAAAATTCAATCTATACTTCAAACAGCATGATTAAAATATTCTAATCCTTTCATCACGTTCAAGAAGTAAACCCAGCCAGAACGGACTAAAAGGCTCTTCTCGGTAAAATCTACTGGTTTCAAATTGGCAAAATTGTAACTTATTAAAATTAGGCAAAACCAAACACAAGTTTAAAATAAGACAAAGCTGATTAAAACCTAAAAGCTACAACCATGTGTTCTAATATGAAACATTAAAAAAATACCAGTTCTAGTTCAAATACATTTCATTTTAGCAGCTGGATTATCAACTTGCTATTATTCTCAACAGTACTATCTTGTTTAAAGTTACCCACACCCAACAGACATGATTCTAAAATACATATTTGGCCAAGCACTGCTTACATGTCTATGTGTCAAGAAGGGCGGGGAAGGGCATATTTTCAGAAATACATTGTACACAAAAGCAATCCTCAGACTTTTGTGAATAAGTGGATTGGCCCTTTTAAGCTTTAGCGCTGAAGAGTAACTGACCCAGCGACAACATTACAAATCATCCTTTAAAACAAATGACTGTGCAGGCCACACTAAATTGGCATTTCAGACTTTATAGACATTTATGGAAAGCATCGGAAGTGGACAGTGATTAGAAAAGAGTTTGAAAGCTGAAATAGTGAACTTTTTTTACCTGGTGTTCTGCATGAATGTTATCCCCAGTAGGCCATCGATGTTTGCTATTATTATAGCCGCCTCCACCACTTCCTCCTCCCCCAAGCTGCTCACCATGCTGCCTCTGAAAGAAGTAGTCCACCATAGCGTCGTCCTGGGAACGGCCCGCAACTCCTATGGATCCCGGGACAGGGCTGGAGTGTGTCCCAGCTGCAAGAGCCTGATTTGCAGCTGGTTGTGGCTGCGCTTGGGACCCTGTTCCAGATGTCAAAACAACAGGCATGTTGGGATTAGCTGGTTCTTGAGGGTGATGTTTCAGGTGGGGGCTGAACGAGTCCTGCCAAAGCACTGCTTTTCTCTTCAAGACACATGCAACGCTCATTCCACCAACACCTGAGGATGGACAGACAAGTTCGAAAGAGTCAGGGTTTGCATTCTTTTAAACGTAATCATTTAACATACACACCAGGATAAAAATAGGAACGCATGCCTTCGCGGCCCTACGATCACCTAGCTTCTACCCAGCAGCTAAACGTGTATGACACACAATGTTCTACACTGAATCTTCCGTTTTAAGGTGAATGTACACATTTATGGAAATACATGGGGGCTTCCAAAAGTTTGGGGGAGATCCTGTATATTTTAATTCCACTTTTCAAAAACCTCCTCTCACTACCGTAAATAGCGGCAGGCACTCTGACAGGCGACTCGGAACTCAAAACTGCAACAAAAAAAGAGGAGGTAACAAAAGTAACCATGTGGAAGCAGATGTCAATCAACAGCTTGCCTACTTGGGCTATTCCACGCTAGCCAAGTGTGCTCCTATTTACCCGACCGTAAAAACTTCACGACTTTACAGCTAGAACAGGCACAGGCCAATGAGCCAAACAAAAACTTAAACTTTATGTATAACTCTCAATGACTCCAATTGTCTAAACTTGAAAGGGCCCTTTAAGATGTCCAGCTTATTGGGCTGAGCCCCGGTGGCGTAGTGGCTGTGGGCGGGACTGCGGCCCACTGGGATGGAGGTTCGATTCCAGCTCCCAGGAGCAAAGGCTGGGCCTCCTACTCCCACCACCTGAGGGCAGTGATGCCTTAAAAAAAAAAAAAAAAGATGTCCAGCTTATTCCTAGGACACTGCTTAAACCAACAGTAAAGTCTGTTTGCCAAGAATAACAAAAATGTTCTCAGTGCAAATTTTCTCCTCAGTGGGAAAAAAAATCGTGATTTCTAGCAAGAACTTACCAATACAATTCTGGAGTCAGCACTCCATTAGCACTCCAACTTCTATAGCAGGATTCAGTCACCCTACCACCAGGCAAGGACTCACTGTAAGGCCCAGAGGCCTCAAAAAAACGCAGCAATTCTGTGACAAGTCTTTTGCAGAGGTTAATCATGATGAAAACAATGAAAGGTAAGGATTGTTATTCCTATTCTACAGATAAAAACACTTTGTTCTGTTTTGAAGATTTTGATTTTTACGTTATGTAGGATCTCTGAACCACTAGTGTACAGGAAAGCTATGTGATATGCCTAGTGCCTGTGCCCCAAGGCTAGTGAGTAGCAAAGAAACAATTCAAACGGAAAAGACTGCTCGCAAACCTAGTCCTTTTTTCGAAGGCTTTGCTGCCCTCCAGTAATCCAATATAGGTACTATTTCTCTCACTTGCATCTGCTACCGTGCTCAGGAAGGATCAACGAAGAATCATAAAATGTTACAATGAAGCATTACTACTCAACGCTACATTTATGCTACTTAATGCTACAATTGAAAACTACATTTGCTTGGAAGACAGAAAACAATGTGTCAGCCATGGGTACTTAAGATACATTTAAAAATGCTACGAAGAAACAAATAAGTTAGCAATGAAAGTGTACCTGGTTTACAACCACTAGAGTCTGAGATCCAAGGCTATCATATCAGCCTAATACTTCACTGCTAAATGTCTTTTCTCTTGCTAGCCCAACTGTACTGTTTCAAAAACAACCTCACAAGATTCATGAGAAATCTATTAAGCTATTTCTCTTTATGGAACTAAACTTCCTGACAGAAAAGCATTCTCCCACAACTCATTCATGTTTGGAACACAATGGAATTCGCAATTTGTTCAAAACCTAATTTGGAAATGTCTAGCCTCAGTTAATTCCAATCCATTAGAACCTTACTAGGGTACCAACCGTGTTTACCCTGGGTTCTGCTTTCATGAATGATAAAATCTTATCTGTGCTCAGTGCCCAAACCAGAAAGTCATCACTGGTTTCATCATCATCAGTCCTTGCAAATCAGCCTGAGGCCCTCTCAGCTGGATTTTCAAAAGAACTCAGAACCCTTCCATTACAACTACTGGCCTGGCCTATTTTTCTTCTACAAGAGAACCTCGGCCTAACTGTTTGTTTGCTGTAGAGCAAGATCTAAGTTTGGTACTGAACTAGCGCCCTCTCAGAACCTGTTTCTCATCTGGAAAGTGGAAGAAACAATTCAATCCTCTCCTCCTCGGTTTACCTTTGTTTTCTTTTAACCCAAATAAAGGTAAGACATAAAACGTTTGGGTAGGTATCAATAAAGCCACCACAATGAAGACCCTCAGTTATGACTCTGGACCGTCGAAGCAATAGAAGAGCATTCATAAAGTAGCAACATCCACAGCAAAATGCCATCTTTTGTACGTGGAAATATTTGCCATTATCGCTCAGATTTTTTTCCTACGAAAAAGATGTTTCCCACTAAATCACTCTGAACACATCACCTTCAAGTAAGGGATTGGGAGGAGGGGGGGGGGCTCCCATTAATATGTTCAAACAAAACAATCGGCTTTTGTAAAGCCCTGTGCCCTGAAACAACTTCCTGCTTTACCTAATGAGGCAAGTTTCTCAAACAAGAGAAAACCTGGCAGAAGGGACAGCCAGAAAGTGAGCAAACACCTAAGCAATTAAAATATATCTTGGGTGGTTTTGTAATTTCTGGGCATCTACCATACAAAATTTAAGAAATCACCCACCTAAATATTAGAACACACTCAAATTGCTAGGGTCTTTTAAGGAAGTGTTGGAGCTCACTAAAAGTTGTTGTGTTCAAAAGGTGATTTTTACAAGGATTACATTTTTAAAATAAATACTAAGTAACTCTGGCACAAACTGCTGACTCCAGCTACTCTTTCCAGTCTTCAAACCATGTACATCAAGCAAGATTTTGTGGTTGTTTTCAGTATCTCTAGTAGGCAGTACTTCAAAGGGCGTCCGTCCCCCCCCAACCCATCTACATGGGTCACCATTACTAAAATACTTAGTGGTTTAAGAGGTGTTTGTCTTCACCACACAGTGCAAACATTCTGTGGTCATAAATTTCTCTTAAAGCTGCTCAACTCAGTCCCAAACTAGACAAATTCCAATTTCAAAAAGCTGGGGCCTTGAACAAAATGAACTCATCCGCAACTCAGGCAAAACACTAACTCAAAGTTCGGAATTCCAGTCTGTCCCAAAGAGCCAGATAAAGAATCCACTGCTCCCAAGAGTGTGGTAAGGAGTTAAAATTAGCCATAGGCCAAAATGGTTCTTTCACAATATAAATCTGCTTGCAGGAGCCCCCTATCCTTGTCCTGGCCAATCTGTTAAGTGTTTTCATGTAACATTTTTCTAAAAAGCAAACCACCAGCTATCGACCCATTGTTTCATGAGTTAACTGCCTTGAACACACAACTATTTTATATATTTTTTTAAAAATATATAGACGCTCCTTCTTCATAACCTCAGAAAGGGGAGGAAGTGGGTGAATTGATAAGGAGGGCTTAAGAACCGTTTTTCTGAATGTGACAAGGAAGGGAACAACTTCTGGGGAGAATGAGCTGCTGTTGTGGGCTGGGGGGGGGCACGATCATGGCAGAAAAGTTCCGCGAGCGCGCTCCCCACTAGACGTGGGAGTGGTCCGGGCGAGCCTCACCGTGACCCGTGTCTACCACGCACGTTTGGGGGCTCCCACCGGCTCGGATGGGGCGTCTGGCCTCGCCGACCACCGCCGACCAGCCCTTGCTCGGCGTGGAGACGCACGCCAGCCCAGGGAGGCGAAAAGAGGAAGAGCCAGCCCCAACAGCAGCTCTCACGCAAACAAAAGGCCACAAGCAGCCGGGAGCCTCGACGCGATCTGAAACTTCCTGATGGCCACTTCTCCCCGGTGAAGGCTCGCAAAGTTGCCCCGCGGTGGGTCTCCCCGGTGGACAAGGGCCATGGCTGCCTCCGGAGCGATTTATTGTTCCTCCTCCTCCGCCTCCTCCAGCAGCGCTGGCCACGGGAGCGCCCGAAGTCGGAGACACCCAGGGTGGCACGGAATTACACTACATGGCCACGGAGAAGGCTCCGGGCTTCGCCAAGCCACCCCCAGGGCAGCCCAAAGAGCCCCTCTCAATCTTCAAGGGCTCCCCACAGGGCCGGGCAGAAGGGAGAAGCACGTCCGTGGGCCGGCCGGGCCTAAACCTCCGGCCTTTTCCCCGCTTCCAGCCCGCTCCCCACCCCCTCCCTCCTTTGATAACAATAGGGGCCTTGCTGCCGACTCCAAAACATGTACGAGGAGCAGCGAGTGAGAAGCCTCCGCCAGGGCCCCGGCGCCTTTTCCAGAGCCCTTCTCGCCCCCCCAACCGCTCGGAAACCCCAATACGAGGGGACAATCTGCTCGCTGGGGGTCCGGAGCAGCGTTTGGGGCCGGTAAGGTGCGGATACTCACGGGCGGAGCGGTAGGATGAAGATGGATTTCAGCCCCCCGATCTTCTCTCGCTGGCGCTCTCGCTCCCCCTTACCTTTCACTCCGACAACATGGCGGCCCACTGGGGACTGGGCTGGCGCGATGCATCATGGGATAGGCTCTGGCCCCGGCTCCGGCGGTGGCAGCGGCATGTGCGGAGCAGGCAGGCGGCTCGGGAACAGGTTGCCTGGTTGCCATGCCAACCCGGGGCCTGTGTGAACTTGGGAAACTCACAGGAAACACAACCGCTCCGCGCGCGAGGGCCCGCCCGCCGGGCAGGCGCGCGCCGCCGACAGCCGAAGGCGGGAGCCCGGCGGCCGGCACCCGAGCGCCCCCCGGGGCGCGCCGCGCCCGCCCCCGCGCCGCCCGGCCCGCAGCTGGCCCTCGGGGGCCGCCCCGACGCGCTCGGGTCTCCAAGGCGGCTGACCCCACCTGGCCCGGGGCGCCGAGCGCACGCCCAGATTACAGCAGCTGATCTGCCTGCTTCCATTTCCATTATTCTATATAGACTTTTAGATAGTCATAAATATGTGTATATTCATTCCCCTCCTAAATAGTGGATGGCCCATGGGTGGGGGTGGGCCGAGGGGGAGTGTCAAGGTTGCAGTCTTTAGACAACTGCATCCCTTCCCTGTTGGGTGGCCAGTGGGCTTGAACCACTGACCTATAGGTAAGCAGCTGAAGGCGTTAACCAGCACACCAGGCTGTGACATCTACCCACTGTACTATATGTACATGGGGGCGGAGGTGGTGGGGGAGGGAAAGAGCGTTCCGTGATTAAAGCCTTCAGCTAACCAGAGAAAGATCTGGCCGTGGGTTTCCAACAAGAAGCCACGTGGGGCAGCTCGGTTTGGCGCTGGGTTGGAAGTTACGCTTGGACACACACAACTCTGTTGTCACAATGATATGGGGCATGATGTCAAGTGCTTAGTACAGCACCCGAGACTACTGGTCAGGGTTTCCTGCAAAATAGGACCCCTTGTGCAAGAATTCAGAATTTCAAGATGGCATCAGTAAAAAATGAAGCCGGCTCTGTCTGGGTCACTGTATGGTCAAACGACCAGCAATCTCCCCATCTTCAGCCACAGACAGAGGACTTTCAAATCAGGAACAAGGGATTAGCCTCAAACTAACTTCTTGACGGATTGAAAGAAGGAAAATGACAGACTCTAAAAGGCTGGGCAAAAAATAGGGGATGGGGTTTCTAATTAGTAGAGGAAAACCTAATAATTGTGAATACAAACCTTCAATTTATAATAATAAAAGTGATCGGTTGAAAAAAAGTTCCGTGTCTAAGTAAAGAAGTGCTAGCAACAAGTAGAACAAATGAGAAGACGGTCAAAAATATTTGCAATGTCTGCAGTAGACAAATAAGGGAGGCCTGGCGGTGTACTGGTTAAATGTTGGGCTGTGATCACATGCTGAGCAGTTCAAAGCCACCAGCCGCACCATCAGAAAGAGACAGGGCTTTCTACTCCAGAAAATAGTTACAGTCTTGGAAACCCACAAGGTGTTGGGTCGCTTTGAGTCAAGTCAACTCGGTGACAGTGAGTTTGATAAGGGCTTGGATAGCAGACAAAAGGTTAATACGGTGGTTACTTGCGCTGTGGTCGGTGAAGTCTGCACTGGTAGTTCCGAACTGGTAGTTTCAAACTACCCGTCAAGGGAGAAAGATGGGACTTTCTATTCTTGTCAGCAGTTACAGTCTCGGAAACTAGCGTGGGCAGTTCAAGTTGTGCCGGGGTCACTACAAGGCGTCATCGGCCTGATAAAATGAGTTGGGTTTGGGATTTGTTTTGTTTTTGGTTTTCTTTAACAAATATAAAAATAAGGAACTTCTCTCGATTGTTTATAAAGTAAACAAAAATAAGCAATGACAAACAGGAAAATAACTACGTTAAGAACAGTAACTTGCGCGGGCCTGGGAAACAGAGGGGCAGGAATGGCGAAGAAGAGCCAAAGGACATCTGATTTCTTTTTAAGGGCCTTGAAAAAGTTCTAAACTTGGTAGTCAGCTCTGTGACTGCTAGAAACCCTTGAACTGTACTCTTCAAATGGGTAAGTGTTATGGTATACAAAATGCAAAATTGTCAAAATATTTTAAACAACTGAGAAAAGGATAATTAATAAAAGAAAGGCAACTTTGAAATTGAATCAATCCAGTCAAAAATTAAAACAATGGTTCACATCCTATTTGGACAGTACATGAGAAAATTAGTACTTAGTTTAGTGAGATTTTCATGTTTGAAAAAAAAAATAATACACACAAGACAGGCCGTTAGACGTCCTGAACTCAGCTACTTAAGCGAGTAACCCTGGGTCCCAACTCTTTGAGCAGCTCCCTCCTCTCCCAGGGTAGTTATTAAAGGTAAATGAATGTAAAACAGGCATGAAGTGCCTGACACAATGAGCACGCAATAAATGATGCCTCCCCTCTACTTGACCAAGAATGACCAAAACTCAATAATCCTTTAAAAAGGAGTGTTGTATTCAAGCATCCAGCTCTGGAGGGAGAATGAACTCTATTGAAATCCGACTCCCTTGCATCCTTCAGCTCTCTGAGCGTCTGTCTGCTTCCCTGAAACATAGAACTCACAATAGTATTCAAAAAAATAAAGCAGATAAAGCATCTAGCACCCTGGGGCCAGTACACCTGAAGGTGTTAAGTAGTCATAATAAGAAAACAGAAGGAGGAAACAGCAGATATTTAAAAAAAAAAAAAAAAAAAGCTACAATGTTTCCAGAATGTTACCAGGCTCTATGCTCCCTGATTTCATTCCCAGATACATGACTAAACTCCTTAGTTTTAAATTTAGTTTTTCTTACTCAGGCAGAGAGATTCTAATGTCGGTTTAGTCACCACCATGTGGCACCATGCCCCATCACCCATCCTGTAAGGAATGGTGCTCAAAAAGCATGAGGGCCCTGCCCAGACCAAAGCAAGGCCAAGCCATACCCTAACAGTTTCCTGAAGCTATCGTGTCAAATGCTTGCTGGGTCCTGAGCACTTTCATGCGCAGCAGATTTGTTCAGTGCAATATATCATTTGATTTCTTGACTCTGGCTTCCATGATTGTTGGCTGTGGACCCAAATAAAAGTACATCCTTGACATCTTCAACCCTCTCTTCGGTTATCATAGTGTTGCTTAGGGGTCCCATGGTGAGGATTTTTGTTTTCTTGGTGCTGAGGTATAGTGAAAGCTGTCGCCCTCGATCTTCATCAGCAAGTGCTTGGAGTTCTCACTTTCAGCGTGCAGAATTGTGTCCTCTACCTATCACAGATGGTCAGTGACGCCATGCTCTTCTTCAGAGAGTCCGCCTTGCCAGGTCATTCGCTCTGCATGCGGAGTGAATAAAGCACGAAGGGATACAACCCTGAAGCTCCCCTGCCCCTACTTTAAAAGTCGAATGCCTCCTAATTCATCTAAACCTATTGTCTTTCATTGCATTCGAGTTGGCTCTAATTCATGACACCTTACGTGTGTCCATTGTCATGAGCCGTATGTGAACTATTGTCATGGGACTCATTCTGACAACAGCTGGCCAGCCCGAACCTAGGGTCTCCATGGGTTGCCAAGGCAGCATCTTTATGGACACAGACTGCCACATCATCCCTCTATAAAGCAGCCCGTGAGCTCAAACCACAGACCTTCCAGTAACGACTGGGCTCTTAACCACTAAACCATGAGGACTTGTTTTGTCCTGATGTAGAACAGAAGGCAGTGATTCTCAACCTGTGGGTTGCGACCCCTTTAGAGAGTCGAATGACACTTTCACAGGGATCACCTGATTCATAACAGTAGCAAAATGACAGTTATGCAGTAGAAACGAAAATCATTTTATGGTTGGGGGGGTCACCACCACGTGAGGAACTAAACTGTATTAAAAGGTCGTGGCGTTCGGAAAGCTGAGAACCACCGCCATAAGGTCAGCGCTACCCTCCCTGGTAAAACTCAAAAAGCCAAATTTCTTGCCCGTGGAGTCTGTGCGGAATGACTCAGCGACCCCATGTGGGTTTCAGAGACTGAAACTAATGACAGGAGGAGAAAGCCCCGTCTTTCTCCCATGGAGCTGCTGGTGGTTGGGAACTGCCCACCATGAAGATCACAGCCCAAGGGGTGACCACACCAGGGCTCCTCCCTGCCCGATAAGGTCAACGAGATGACAATGGGTTTGAATATAACAGAACTAAGCACCACCTGAGCGTGCTCCCTTCACGATTGTCAGGAAGTTTGAGTCCATTACTGGGTCTGTGCACCTGACCAAACATAAAGGCATTTCCTAGCACTTGGTCTTTTCAGATGACGTATTCAAAGTCAAAATGCCCTTATCCTGATTTTTAAGGGTCGTTTTCATCATACTTCCTCAAAGACTACTTTGTTTTCCTGGCAGTAGAGTATATTCCATATTCTTCCCAACCCCAGTTAAAATGTATCGTTTGTCTGTCTTGCTTTTTCATGTCAGTCCTTGGGAGTTTCTGAAAATCTGACCAGCTGGCCTGAGGTAAGGAGATAGGGTCAACTTCATAGAGGGAGTCTAATCTAAATTGCTTCAACCTTACAAGGCTCATTATAATAGGTAAAAAACCTTTTTAAAAAATCTCAAAATAGAAATACTTGATGAAGAACATTCAAGGAAGGTTTGGTTTATAGGACAGTGTTTCTCAAAACATATTCTGGACTTAACAGTGAGTCAGCCATTCAGTCAACACTGACAACTGAGAACAAATGACAATAGGGACAAATACCATCCAATCCCTTAGACCTTCATTCTCTGTTACATACGACTGCAACTGGCCAGTGTTAAGGATTGAATTGGGTCTCTGTTATAGTTAAGTTTGTGGTGCCAACATGGCCAAAGACGATAGGTAGGTCTGTTGTGACAACATGGCCAATGAATACACGCAATCAATTGAAGGGCGGAGATAGAAAAGGCTTGGCAAGCTCCACCCTCTCACTTGCTTTTGAATCTTCGGACCAGACAGCTGCCTTGTTTGTCCTGTGCCTCGACCTCCAAGCAACACTACCCGTGGGACACCTAATCATGGACTGTGTTGCTGTGAGTTGAGGTTCCTTCAAGCCCTACTTCGCCACACTCCTGGGATATACGTCTCTTGAGCTGGGGACTGTTGGACTCTGTCATCTGGCTGACTGTTGGTGACCTGCTCTGCTGTTTGCTGCCTGTCACCAGATAGCCTGGATTGTTCTACAGAGGACTACTTAGTGGTTCTCAAGACTCGAAGGACTGCCAGTCTTCTAGCTGTCTCACGCAAGTGAGTTGCACCAAACAATTTGTACTGCTTTATAGATAGTTAACTGTCTCTTTCTCATCTTATATACCCTTCTCTATATATAAATATATAAAGAGGATTACTAGTGTCCTGGTTTTATTTCTCTAAGAGAATTCTGCCCAACATAGTCCCCCTTGACCGGAACATGATTCTTGGTGATTTGGGAGTTATGCAATGATCTGATCAACTCCCATAAGATGAGTTGATGTGATTGGTGACATGTAACACCCTTCCTGAGATCACAGGTCTGAGGCAACAGAAGACGAGCTTCCCTGGGATGTGGCCTGAATCGGTGGGGTCTGAGCAGAGAGGAGGGGCCTGACAACCGCCAAAAATGAAGAGCAGGGGGCTGAGCCCCGGTGGTGTAGTGGTTGTGCGCGGGACTGCGGTCCACTGGGACGGAGGTTCAATTCCAGCATTGGGGCTGGGCCTCCTACTCCCACCACCGGAGAGCAGTGAGGCCCCCCCCCCCAAAAAAAAAATGAAGAGCAGGAATAGAGTCTGTCCTTTGGACCCAAAGCCTCTATAGTGAGACCCTGGTAGACTCGGGGGAAGATCGATGCCAAGACATACAGACATGTCCCAAGAATGGCAGGCCTGCAGGTGTTGAAAGGAGAAAGGGACCTTCCAGGGAGAAAACCTCTCCCTACAGCCAGTGCTCTGAATTCCAACTTCTAGCCTCCTACACCAGGAGACAAGATATGTCTGTCTGTTCCACGAGTGCAGCACTTCGGTGATTGCAGCAGGAGATAAGGAAGGGCTTCTACCTCATGTGAAGAGCCATAGCTGACCTCCCCTTGCTGCCCTGTTGTCAAGAGGCAGATGTGCTGCCGTGCTGTGACCCTCTGTCCTTACCCTGATGCCGGTGACCCTCCTGCAACACCTCACTAGGGGAGTCATCGCAATGACCACACATAGACCATACTCACAATGATGGGAGTCTACTGGGGAAAGTAATAAGTTACTATACATCAGGAACTGTAATTCATAAGGAGATAGCCATTGGTCCACAGCCACACCTCTCCTCAGCTAACAACCTAGTCTCTCTCTGGTCCTTGGTCTCTCAGTCTCCTCGGTCCCTCCCCCTCTTCCTCTGTGGGCCCGGAAGTCAGCCTGTCTGTCTCTCTGTCTCACGGTCCCATAGTCTTAGGCCAGAGGAGGAGGCATCCCAGAGTCTCAGTGCTGCTCCTCTGCACCTCTGTGGCACCGTCTCTGATGCCTCTGCCCTCAGCCTCTGCCACTTCACACGGACATCTAGACCGTGCCCTTCCAGTGGTCCCGGGCTTTCACTCTGTGTTCCAGGTGGCTCTGATACAGAGGCGTGGATCTGATGGAGGTGAGGTTTCTGTCTTTCAATGGACTATGCCTCGCAGGAAAATGAGAGATGGTGCCGTAAGTCACACTCTCTAGTAAAACAGTTTGAAAGATACAATCCACCCTAATCCTCTAATAGAGAATTCCTTCCAAAATGAGAGTAGGGTCGAAAGATACACTTTATTCTAAGCCTATCACAGAAAATGACTTTCAAAGTGGATTTATAGCCATAGGCTTAGAGTCCAGACTTATAACACATCATGTAAGGAACTATGGTTAGAAGGGCCGTACTAACTGAGTAAATTTCAAAAGACCACCGGTGACAGTTCCTGTGATGTAGCATAGGTAAGCTGAACGATGAGCATTCTCAAGTAGGAAATTGGAGCTACTGTGATTTTCAAAAAGAATATTTGTTACTTTTGTATTGATCTGATTTTCAACATGCTAAGTCTGTGTGTGGCTTGTTTATGGAACCTCCCTTATGCTATTCCTCTGTCAGTTTATTATATGACGATAGTTGGAGTGTTACTATGATGTAGGGCTGCGGTGGGTTCTATCAGAGGAGGCCTCCTAAGACAGACTTTTTTTTTTGGGGGGGGGGGCATCATTGCTCTCCGGTGGTGGGAGTAGGAGGCCCAGCCCCACTGCTGGAATTGAACCTCCGTCCCAGTGGGCCGCAGTCCCGCGCACAACCACTATGCCACCGGGGCTCAGCCCCAGACTTTTCTAAAAAAAAAAAAAAAGCCTCGGTGATCTACGTCCAACAACTATCCAGTGAAAACTCATGAGTCACTGTGCAGGGCTGAAAGACGTGCCCCGTGGGTTAGAAGGCGCTTACAAATCCAGAGTCACCACAGCAATGGGCTTGAACATGCTAGCAATGATAGGATGGGCTAGGATTGACCAAACAGAGTCTGGTTCTGTGGCGCAGGGGGACACCCTAATTCAGGGGGGACTATACAGCATGTGACAAGGCTGGGTAACACTTCTGTTCATTAGTGTGAGGTCGGGACAATTGTCACACTGCTAACCTTTCTCACAGCCATTGTCTTTCTGGAGTGCCCACATGCTTTTCCGACTTGAAGAGCAAGGGAGGGAGGAGAGTGTCGAGGGTTCTAGTGAGGACAGACTAGATCATTCTCTCCTACTCACCCCTACAGAAAACTACAAAGACTGGGGAAACATTACAAATGTCTACCTGAACTGTTGGAAAACCAACAGTTCGTGACGACTTCCCAAGCCAGGACCAGAACCAGGAGACACACAATGGTAATAAATGCTACACTTAGGACTACTTTTCTTGGTGGAGAAGTAGCTGAGAATGTCACTAGTTTTGTAGTCTGGAGTCCAGAGTTTGCAAGAACAAGAGCTTAGTGGACAAAATTCACTTTGGACTGTGATCCCAAAATATTGGCCCTTCAAAGTAAATGTGAATAATATAAACAAGCCTATATAGGGACTCCAACCCAGTTACAAATGATCTCAAGTCTAAAATTATATGAAGGTGATCCCAGAGCCTTTGTCTCCACATACTTGTCAGAAGAAAAACAGAATAACTGTATCCTCTCAGGAGAAAGAGAACATCATCCTCGGCCTCAAATTATGAAATTGTACAGATACAATATCAAACCCACCAAGAAAAGTGACCATGAAAATTAGAAGGTGAAATAATGGGAACACAATCATGCAGAAATAATTAAAGAGACGACTAGAATCCTATATATTGGTGCCATTAAATAGTCAAGAAGGTAAAATAGAAGACTGAACATTTTTAAGTTGGTGGTCATGTACTGTGGAAAGTCATCTGGTGCTATTTAAAGCAAATGGAAATTGAGTTACTGGTATCTTACAATCCAGCATATACCCAGAAGAAGTAAGAAATAGACCACAACCAGTCGTCTGCTCGTCAATGTTTATTGTAGCACAATTCACAATGACAAAGAATTGGAAACAACCTAAATTTCCATGGATAGACGAGTGGATTAGAAAACTCTGGCACAATTAAAGGGAACCAGTGCCAGGCATCAAAAACTGAAATGATATCATTATAAATGAGGGGGAGTACAGATTGGGGACCCAAAGCCCATCTGTAGGTGAAGTGACATCCTCTTACAGAGGGGGTGCAGGGAGGAGATGAGCCAGTTAAGGTACAGTGTAGTAACAACGAAATATGCACCTTTCCGCTAGTTCTCAAATGCTTCCTTCCACCCACTATCATGATCCCAATTCTACCAGACAAATTCAGCTAGACCAGGGGATGTACCAGGGGATGTCGGAAACATGGGGAATTTAGGATAGATGATCCCTCAAGACTAATGGTGGGGGGAAAAAAGACTAATGGTAAGAGTGGTGATACTGGGAGGGTGGAGGGATGGTGGAATAGAAAGGGGGAACCAATTTCAGGGATCTGCATATAACTTCCTCTCTGGAACACGGACAGCAGGGTATTGGGTGAAGGGAAGCATTGGACAGTGTACAATAAGAAAAAGCAATAACAATTTGTAAATTATTAAGGGTTCACAGGGGAGGCAGGGAGGGAAGGGAAATATGGGGAGCTGGTACTGAGGGCCTGAGTGGAGGGAGAATGTTTTGAGGGTGATGATGGCAACAAGTGTGCAAATGTGGCCTGCATACAATTTATGTATGGATCGTGAGGGGAGGTGTATGAGCCCCCAATAAAATGATTCTTAAAAAAAAAAGGGGGGGAGGGGAAAGAGGAGCTTATATCAAGGGCTCAAGTGGAAAATATTTGGGAATGAATATGGAAATATGTGTACAAATATGTTTGATACAAATGATGTATTAGATGTTATCAGAGCTGTAAGAGCCCCCAATAAAATCATTGGGAAAAACAAAACAAAACAACAAAAAGAAAACTCTGGCACATACACACAATGGAGTGCTTCACATCACTACAGGGCGCTGAAAATCGCATGAAACACATTGTCTCATGGGAAGAGTTGGAGGGAATTATGGTAAGTGAAGTTAGCCCATCACAAAAGAACAAGTACAACATGAGTCCACTGACATCAGTATAATCAGCAAGGTAGGTATGGCAGAAAAGCCATTTATCTCACACTACACGGGTTGAGATAGTGACAGGACAGACCCAAGGATGTATATGTCATTCCAACACAAAGAAAAGCAAAGAGGAGGAGTGGAAGGGTGGGGGAGGGGTGAGAGGGAGAAGATGGCACTGGGGGAACAGGGCAGGAACCCACCCAGGAGGAGGGTATTGTTTATGTCTTCACAGGAGTGTGAATGCCAGACCTTGGGGGCAACATAACTGCACGGTGGAACTCATGAAGAAAGAGGGCTGCAGGGCTGGAACCAACCAGAGCTAAACCGAGCCCCTCCCTAGAAGTATGTGCAACAGAGGACAACACTGAACCTACAGGTTGGGGACTGGGGCCGGCGGCCACACCCACATGGAAGCAATCCAAGAAGGAAAGAGTGGGAGGATCTGGATCTGTGAAAGAACCGGAAGGCCTGTAGGGCTGCCGACAACTCAGACATGATGTCCCCCCACTGGAGCACACCGTGACAGAGGGCAATACTGGGGACACATGGTGGGGAGTCGGTCCAGTCTGAGGACACCGCAGTGGGGCAAACCAAGAAGGAAACATAACAGATCAGCAACAGGGACAAAGTGAAGTCATAAACCCCCTGAGGAGTTCCAGAAATAGACTTCAAGCTGGGAGGGGCAGTTCTCAAAATCCCCCAGGACTGATGGGGAGATAGTCACAAAGGTGTGTGGACAGATCTGGAATTTTGTATGCTTTGTCAGGATTTTTTTTCTCTTTTTATATTCAATCTTTTGTGGGGTTTTTTGTTTGTTTTTTCATTTTGTTTTGTTTTGTCTCTGTTATTGTTGGTTTGTCTGCCTATGTAAGATAGACTTGGGAAGCAAGCCTGAGAAGAAAGTAAGTCCCAGAGGGACTTGTGGGGAGGAGAGGCAGGGAAAGGGTGCAGTGAAAACACAATGCTATAGACTGGGGAACAGCTAGGAAATTAAAATCACAGTGAAGAGGAAGTAGAGATCCTGGAGGTGTGGGAGCAACAGTGATTACTAAAAGGCAGAAGGGCAAGCATGATCATGGCACAGGAGGAAAGTAAAAGGAAACAGAGGAAAGATCTTGGAAGCAAAGCTATGGATAGAGGTATGAACATCAGTGCGTACATCTGTAAATACATTAATTCATAAAAAGAGAAGTATTCATTTATGTGCATATATTTATATGGTAATACACTGAGACACTGGATGTGCTCTGGGCATCTGCTCAAGCCCTGCCTCAATGCAAGAACACTTTGTTCTGACAGCCTAGTATTCTGTGATGCTCACCGTCCCAGCATGATCACTGAAGACAAAATGGGTACACAAGCAAATGTGATGAAGAAAGCTCTTGGTGCCTGGCTAGCAAAGGATAAAGCATCTGGGGTCTTAAAGGCTTGAAGTTAAATGAACAGCCAACTAGCAGAGAAGCAAAAAGCCCACATGGAATAAGCATACCAGCCTGTTCTATCATGAGGTGTTGAAGGGCTCAGATAATGAATGGGCACCAGAAGACCCAAAGCAAACAAACAAAAAATATTGCTGTGAAGAAGGGGGGGTGGGTCAGAGCAGAGACCCCATCCCCATCTGTAGATAATGGGACATCCCATCACAGAAGGATCACAAGGAAGGAAGGAATCAACCAAGGTGGAATATAGCACTGATGAAACACACAATATTCCTCCGATTCTTTGAAGCTTCCCACCCACCACTACCATGACACCATGATAGTCTTTCACTGTGGCTAGACAGGAATATGTACATAGGTACAGATAAGAGCTCATGACACACGGAATCCAGGTCAGATAAATCCCTCAGAAGCAGAAATGTGAAAATAAAATAAATTTAAAACATTTTTTAATTAAAAAAACTTTTTTAATGAAATAGGAGTAGAGATACCAGGAGAGAAAGTAGGGAGAGGAGAGTAGGAAGGGGGAACTGACTGCAATTATTGATACATAACCACAACCCCCCAGGACAAATAATAAAAACCGGGGGGAAAGGAGACAACAGTCAGTGTTAAGATATGAAAGTAGTAATAATTTTGGTTCAAATTCAGCAGCAGCTCTCCAGGAGCAAGGCTGGGCCTTCCACTCCCATCAGAGGGCAGTGATGCCTCCCCAAAACAAAACAAACAAACAAAGAAACAAAATAATAATAATTTATAATTTATCAAGGTTCATGAGAGGGAGTGGGGGAGGGGAAAAAGAGATGCTGATAACGAGGACTCAAATGGAAAGTAAATGTTTATAAAATAATGATGGTGGGGCTGAGCCCTGGTGATGTAGTGGTTGAGTGTGGGACTGTGGCCCATGGGCTTGGCGGTTCAAATCCAGCAGCAGCACTCCAGGAGCAAGGCTGGGCCTCCCACTCCCACCAGAGGGCAGTGATGCTCCCCCAAAAAATAAATAAAATGATGGCAACATAGGTACAAATATACTTGATACAATTGATGTATGGATTGTTATAAGAGCTGTAAGAGCCCCCAATAAAATTATTTTAAATAAAAATGAAAGAAAAGACTGGGAAGTGTTTAAAAGAACCAGATGGAAGTTCTACTCAAATGGACTGAGACTATCAGGAGATTAGAGACAGCTAAAGACAAAATTAATAAATGTAGACACTGGCCAGAAGAAAATACCCTGAGTCAAAGAGAAAGGAAAAAGAGAAAGAGGAGTGTCAAAAAGAAAAGAATGAGGGCTGAGCCCCGGTGGCGTAGTGGTTGTGCACGGGACTGTGGCCCACTGGGGCGGAGGTTCAATTCCAGCAGTGGGGCTGGGCCTCCTACTCCCACCACCGGAGAGCAGTGATTGCCCCCCCACAAAAAAAAAGAAAAGAAAAGAAAAGAATGAGATCATTTAGCATGCATATAACTGGAACCCAGAGAAGAAGAACAAAGGGAGCAGAAGCAATATTTGACATGAAAGGATTTGCTTTCTAAACTAATGAGAAATATAAAGTCACAGATTCAAGACTCTCTATGAATGCTAAATAACAGACCTCAGGCAAATTAAAGGGCGTGTGTGTGAGTAAGGGTTGAGAGTCCAGTTATACAGTCATATCAGAACAGTGCACAAGTCCTGCTGAAAACGACACTAAAGTTTATTGTTGGAAAAAAAGAAATATGCCCCCCCCCCCAAAAAAAAGGAAGGATGAAAAACGAAAGACAAAATAACAGCTCAAGGGCTGAGCCCCGGTGGCGTAGTGGTTGTGCGCGGGACTGTGGCCCACTGGGTTGAAGGTTCAAATCCAGCAGCAAGGCTGGCCCTCCTACTCCCACCACCAGAGGGCAGTGATGCCCCCAAAACCAAAAATAAAATAACAGCTCAAGATTAAAATTCTGGAAATACTGATGCAGTGGGGTATGGAATCTAATAGCAAATGATAAAATATAAAAAACTACTTTGTAGTTAGGGAAAGATATAGATATGGATGCATTTTACAAAATATTAGACTCGAAAAACTTAGAAATTATCAAGCGTTCATGAAACAGGGAGGGAAAAAAGCTTATAGCAAGGGCTCAAGTGGAAAGAAAATGTCTTGAAAATGATGCTGGCAACATAGGTACAAATAAGCTTGACACGATGGATGGATTTATGGACTTTGATAGGAGATGTAAGAGCCCCCAATAAAATTATTTTTATTTTTGAAATATATATTTTTGTTTGTTTTGTGGGCATCACTACCTCTGGTGGTCGTGGGCGCTACCCAGTGCCACTCCTGAGAGCTGCTCCTGGATTTGAACTGCCAAGCCCACGGGCCGCAGTCCTGCACTCAACCACTTACGCCACCGGGGCTCAGCCCGAAATATATATTTTAATATAGATATTTTGAAAAAACAAAAAAGAAATTATTAGGAATTAAATTGAGCATACATATGAGTTTTAAGGTAAGCACAAGCACCACACAAATATAATTATATTTATAACTTGTAAATAGTAGGAGAAAACTTGATTAGTAAATGTAAAAAGAGAAATAGTAAGTAAGCAAAAGAAAATGAGGGGAAGGTTCTTAAGAATAGTGCTAGCGGGCTGAGCCCCGGTGCCATAGTGCTTGTGCGCAGGACTGCGGCCCACTGGGATGGAGGTTCAATTCCAGCTCCCAGGAGCAAAGGCTGGGCCTCCTACTCCCACCACCTGAGGGCAGTGAAGCCTAAAATTAAAAAACAAAACAAAACAAAAGAATAGTGCTAGGAGATAACGTATTGTTTACATTGCTAGTAAGAGATAATGACTCTGTGATTGAATGAAATGATAAAAACTAGTTGCCTTCATGGATTGTGATAAGAGTTGTCTGGGCCCCAATAAAATGACTTTTTATTTATTTATTTATTTATTTTGGCATCACTGCCCTCAGGTGGTGGGAGTAGGAGGCCCAGCCTTTGCTCCATGGAGCTGGAATTGAACCTCCATCCCAGTGGGCCACAGTCCCGTGCACAACCACTACGCTACCGGGGCTCAGCTTAAAATTACTTTTTAAAATAATAAAAAACGTGTTGCCTTCCAGTGAGTTCCAACCTAGCAAACTCACAAGTCTCTGAGTAGAGCTGGGCGCCCGATGGATTCCGTGTCTGCCTTTTTTCAGCTCATGCGACTTTGAAGGGGCCTCTAGGTAAACTCTAACTTCCAACCTTTTGCATAGAAGCCTAGCACATCAGCAATTTGCACTATGCAGTGACTCCAAATAATAAAAGACACACTTCAAATGAAATGAGATACCATCTAAATATGGAACTAAAAAAAGGGCTAGTGTAGAAATCTTAATAATTGATTGCATTGTTCATGTTTTTGGTTGACATAAAATACTAAGGTTAAAATATGGTACAGAGAAGTAAGAATATTACAAAATGTGTGTATGCGATCATCATAAATTATTGCACCCAAATGTCCAACTCTAGTCTGAGTAGCTGTCAATGACAGAGTCACCATGAAAAAAATAGAAAAGACAATCACCATTGTAGAGATGGTAACATACCATACTTCTTCCAGAATTGAGAGAAATCTGAGCCACAGAATAAAGAACTTGACCAAAGTTTATACAGAGATTATCTCTAACCAACAGAGGATTATAGCTTTTTTTTTTTTTTTTTAACATATATAGAACATGTTCAGGGCTGAGCCCCGGTGGCGTAGTGGTTGTGTGCGGGACTGCGGCCCACTGGGATGGAGGTTCAATTCCAGCTCACAGGAGCAAAGGCTGAGCCTCCTACTCCCACCTCCAGGGCAGTGATGCCTAAAATAAAAAAATAATAAGAAATGTAAAGAAAGAACATGTTCAAAAGTACAACAGACACTAAATTGTAAACGAAGCCTCGAACATTTCCTAAAGAATCCATAACCTTCATATCATAATTTTTGTAATAAATCATTTTACTGGGGGCTCATACAACAATTATCACAGTCCATAAATACACACACTAGGTCAAGCACCTTCGTACACCTGCTGGCCCCATGATTCTCAAAACATTTGCTTTCTACTTGAGCCCTTAACATCAGGTCTTCATTTTCCCCCTCTCCCTGCTCCCCCTTCCTCATGAACCCTTGATAATTTATACATTATTATTATTATTATTAATTATTATTTTGTCATGTCTTACACTTCCCGACATCCCCTGTCACCCACTTTTTGGTTGTCTGTCCCCCAGGGAAGAGGTCATATGTAGATCCTTGTAGTCAATTCCCCCTTTCTACTCCACCCTTCCCTCCATCCTCCCGGTATCACCACTCTCACTGCTGGTCCTGAAGGTCTCATATGTCCTGGATTCCCTGTATTTCCAGTTCCCATCTGTACCAGTGTACCTCTTCCAGGCTAGCTAGATTTATAAGGTAGAATTGGAATCATGATAGTTGGGGAGGATGCCTTTAAGAAAAGTTGTATGTTATTTGTTGTTTCACTGCATGCTAACTGGCCCTTCAATTGCCCAGAAATGGGCTTTGGGTCCCCTCTCTGCAGTCACCCTCATTCACAATGATGTGATTCTTGTTCCTTGATGCTTGATAACTTCCCTTCAACCTCTCGCCATCACACAGGCTGGTGTGCTTCTTCCATGTGGACTTTGCTGGCTTTGCGCTAGATAGTTGCTTATTTACCTAAAAGCTTTTAAGACTCCAGAGGCTTTATTTTTTGGTAGCTGGGTATCATCAGCTTTCTTCACCACATTTGCTTATGCACCCATTTGTCTTCAGCAATCGTATTAGGAAGGTGGGGACACAATGATATGAATTTTGTTCTTTGATGCCTGATACCTGATTCCTTCCATACCTCGTGGTCGCACACGCTGGTGTGCCTCTTTCATAGTGGGCTTTGTAGCGCCTGATTTAGGTGGCTGCTTGTTTACCTTCAACCCTTTAAGACTCCAGACACTATACGTTTTGATAGCCAGGCACCATCAGCTTTCTTCACCACTCTTGCTCATGCCCCCACCTGTCCTCAGGGATGGTCTCAGGCAGGTGAGCACACAGTGTCATATCCTGTTCTTTAACCATAAAAACAACTGAAAACTTGTCTACATGAAAACTAAATAATATATTGTGAGACACAGAAAACAACTTTGTTCTTTGTTCTGGATTCCTGAGAGTCTGACTACTCCTGAAGCTCATGAAGAAAGGCTGACCCACCCAAAGGGGTCTGAAGTTCAACAGGCTGAGGAAGGCTGATGACTCTCTCTTGATTAGCCAGGGAGGCCAATCAGAGCTGGGAACCCTACAGATTCACGTGGATTTCCCGGTTGCCGGAAAAAGAACATCTCTCAGGAAGGTATGCTTGTCCCTCGGAACATAGAGGGTACACAATGGGGACACTTCTACACCTCATCCTATATGTCTCTCTGAATCCCTTTTGGTCTTTATAAATCTGCAGCATACTTTCCATGAGATTCTGAGACTGCTTCAGTAAATGATCAAATTCAAAAAGTCAGTAGTAGCCAGCAGTTCAGAATGTACTAAAATCCCATGGAGCGCTGACCTTGAGGCTGACAACTGCCTATCGGGCCATCTCAAGGTCAGTGTGCCTTGGAGCTCTGAGCCAGCTCTGACTCAGCACTAAGTATGAGATCCAAAGAAGTGCTCTGTGGGCGGATGGTCCGAAGCACGCTTTGTCATGGAGTCGATTCTGATCCACAGCTACCCTGCAGGACGAGTCGACTTGCCCCTGAGAGTTTCTGAGACTGTCACCCTTTACAGGAGTAGAAAACCTGGCCTTCTCCCATTGAGTTGGCTGGTGGTTTTGAACTGTTGACCTTTTGGTTATCAGCCTAACTCATAACCACTATACAGCCAGGGCTGGTCTGAAGGACCCGTGTGGTCTGATGTAGCTCTAACTAGTTGGCGCCAGTGATAGCGTGCTGGAGAAGAGGGAAAGTGAGAACCACATGAAAACCCACATTTTGGAGATTTAATTATTTCAGCCTAGCCCTTATCACGCAATTGACAACAAAGATGGGGTTTGAAAAAACATGAGGTTTGCCCCTTACTTGGTGCAGTTTGCAGTGAGAGTGGGACCTATCCAAGATTGAGTGGAAAACCATTAGTCATCTGTCACTCTGTCACACGGCGGTGGTGGAGTGTGGCTGTGATATTGGAAGCTGCGCCCCTGGTAGCGCACGTAGTGGCAAGGTCAACCATGGTGAACAGATTTCAGCAGCGCTTCCAGACTAAGAAAACAGAGGAGCTTATCTTGTCTCAGGGATCACTTCTCCAAGGCTGACTCATAGTGACCCTACCTGGGGTTCTGACTCTCCTCATGTGGAGCTGTGGGTGGTTTCAAACTTCTGACCACGTGGATCGCAGCCCAGCTGTGAACCATTGAAGCACTAGCAGGAGGACATTGTCTGATATAGTGCCCAAAGTAAGCTCTTTGGCACTCAGAATATGACGGGGGTAGAGCTAGCTGCCTCCTCAAAGCAGAGTCGACCCTACTGACTGGGATGGAGTAAAGCTTTAGGAATCCGCATTTGCCAAGAGGGGACCACTCAGAAATGAGAAGAAACAGCCACCGGTGGGCTGCTGACCTCGTATTCACTCAACAATGTCAGATTTATCCCGCTCTTCATCCGGCAGGCTGTGGTCGTCCTGCTTCATCTCCCGGCCTCCTGTTCATCAGCCGGTGCAGCAACAGCAGTCAGGAGAAGCCGCTAGCTCACATCTGACCCACAGGCTTGTGCTGGCCTGGACTTCCCCATTTCTACCACTGCGTGGGCGGCTTCTTGATATAAATATATTTCTATACACACACAAGTGAAAACAGCCACAAGCATTCATTAATAATCAGTACATGAAATATACAAAGGACTCTGGAAAAATTAGAAAGCGTCAAAATGAAATAGAACACATAAAGATCAATATCTTAGGTATTTGTGAGCTGAAATCGACTTGTATTAGCCATATTAAAAGACAGTCATATGTTTTACTGTGCCAGGAAGGGCAAATGCAAGAAGAATAGTATCACATTTGTCAAAAAAAATTTTATTTTTCAAGATCTCTCTTGCAGAACACTTTGTTCTATTAAATTGGCAATCCATGATGCTGACCTTCCTGGCATGATCACTAAAGACAAATGTGTGCATAAGCAAAAGTGATCAAGAAAGCTGATGGTGCCCAACTATCAAAGGATATAATGTCTGGAGTCTTAAAGACTTGAAAGTCAACAAGTAGTCATCTAGCTCAGAAGCAACAAAGCCCACATGGAAGAAGCACAGCAGCCTGTGTGACCACAAGGTGTCAAAGGGAGCAGGTATCAGGCATCAAAGAACTAAAAATTACATCATTACACATGAGGGGGAGTACAGATTGGGGACCCAAAGCCCGTCTGTAGGTGAAGTGACATCCCCTTACAGAAGGGTCGAAGGGAGAAGACGAGTCAATCAAGGTACAGTGTAGCAACAACGAAATATGCAACTTTCCTCTAGTTCTCAAATGCTCCCTCCCCCCTACTATCATGACCCCAATTCTACCTTACAAATCTGGCGAGACCAGGGAATGTACACTGGAGCCGATAAGATCCGGAAGCATAGGGAATTTAGGACAGATGAGCCCTTCAGGACCAGTGGTGAGAGTGGTGATGCCCAGAGGGTGGAGGGAAGGTGAAGTAGAAAGGGGGAACCGTTTGCAGGAATGTACATATGGCCTCCTCCCTGGAGTAAGGACAATAGGGAAGAGAGTGAAAGGACACATGGGACAGTGTACAATAATTATAATTATAAAATAATGATAATTTGGAGATTATTAAGGGTTCATGAGGAAGGGGGAGTGGGTAGGGAGGGGAAATATGAGGAGCTGATACCAAGGGCCTAAGTAGGTGGAGGATGTTTTGAAAACGATGATGGCAACAAATATACAAATGTGGTCTGCACACAATGGATGTATGTATTGATGATGAGTGAGGGGACACAGGGGAGCTGATACCAAGGAGGTCAAGAAGAAAGAAAATGTTTTGAAACTAATTGTAGGGCTGAGCCCCAGTGGTGTAGTGGTTGTGCGCGGGACTGCGGCCCACTGGGATGGAGGTTCAATTCCGGCTCCCAGGAGCAAAGGCTGGGCTTCCTACTCCCACCACCTGAGGGCAATGATGCCTTAAAAAAAAAGAAAAGAAAAGAAAAAAACTAATTGTAGTAGCAATTGTAACACTGCTTGATGTGATTGAACTATGGAATGTTATGATCTCTGTAAGACTCCCCCAAAAATGATTTTTTAAATGGTGAATGAAAGAAATGATGCAGTAAAAGTTGAACAGAACTAGGGCTGAGTCCCGGTGGCATAGTGGTTGTGCACGGGACTGCGGCCCACTGGGACGGAGGTTCAATTCCAGCAGTGGGACTGGGCCTCCTACTCCCACCACCAGAGAGCAGTGATGCCCAAAAGGAAAAAAAAAAGTTGAACAGAACTTTCAAAATGAAGCTCAAAAAAGACAAAGTGAAGCATTGTAATAAAATATGTGAAGATTTGAAATTAGAACACCAGAAGGGAAGACCACACACGGCATAACTGGGGCCGAACGGACTTGAGGAAAAAAAAATTAAAGCTTCAAGAAAAAAATCTCAATATTAAAGGACTATATGGGCAAAATATTATATGATGCAAGAACTATCAAAACGAAATGAAAGGAATACAAAGTCACTGTACCAGAAAGAATTAGTCAACATCCAACCATTTCAAGGGTACCATCTGATCGAGAACCACTGGGTGTGAAGGGAAAAATCCAAGAATACTAAACAGCCTTGGTGAAAAGCAAATGTCAGGAACTGACAGACTAACAATTGAAAATTCAATGAACTGACAGAGAAAACTGAAAAGAAAGCGAGAGAGAGAAAATTGGAAGACAGCTACCTGGTCAACCAAGTGGAAGAGATCCATATATGTACTCCTTCCATAGAAAGTTGACTTGACAGAGTGAACAAATCAACTAACAATATCATTAATATCACATGAAAATCAACTTTAGCTGAAGAGGATTCAAATAAGTTTGCAGGAGTATATCGACAGAAAACTGCCCGGGGTTCAGGCTGGAGTCCAAAGAGGAAGCAGAATGAGGAATATCATTGCTGATGCTCGATGGCTCTTGACCAAAAACGGAATATTGGAACGATGTTTACTTGTGTTTTATTGACTATGCCAAGGCATTCAACTATGCAAATCATCAAATTATGGATAATATTGAGAAGGGGAATGAAAATTCCAAAACACATACTTGTATTCATATGGAAACTATACATAGACCAGGAAATGGTCATAGGAACACCAGAGGATACCACATCACTTAACGGAGATTTCCAGTGCTCAGTTTACAGGGACTCCGACACCCAGATAGCCTCTGTACAGTTTAGCCTGCTGGCAGTCTCTCGCTGATCTTTGGCTTCCCTGGAACATGACCCTTAAACTTCTGCCCTGCTCCTCACAATGTTAGAATTCTCTTCCAGGACTACCAATAAATACCAATAAATAAGGGCATGGCAGTCCATAAACCATAAACCTCAGCCTGAAA
>PVJH01026685.1:0-29820 GCA_004026705.1 Nesogale talazaci
GAAAGCTTCATCTTTCTCCTATGCAGTGGCTGGGGTTTTCCAACTGGTGACCTTGTGGTTTGGCAGGCCTCTGCAAGGGATCTTCTCTAAAGATCACGGCTCCGGAACTATCTACAAGGCCATCGTCCTCTTCTGGTGTGTAGGCTCACTACAAGTTGGACTGGACTCCATGGCAGTGGCTGGTTCTGGTTGGGGTTTCTGATTGGATCATGTGTGCACATGTATGGCTCAGGGGAAAAAAACCTGGGCAAGCATGCAGGACCAAGAGTGGGCTGGTTCTCTGGTTGGATCATGGTACATCCTCACGTGTGGAAAAAACAAAGTCATTGTCATCAAGTAGATCAGACTCACAGTGACCCCCCGGGACGGGGCAGAACTGCCGCTTTGTTTGAGTTTCTGCAGGAGCAGGAAGCCTCAGCTTTCCCCCGGAGGCCACAGGCAGGTTCCGGCTGCTGACCTTGTGATGAGCAGCCTGATCCAGAACCCACTCCACCACCAGGGCCCCATGCAATCATCATGGGCATTCATTATTTTGTCAGTGGCACAGATCTCTAAAAGAGAAGAAATATGAGCCTACTAGCACATAGCTGCAGGGGCCCTGGCCTGGAAGTGGTTATGGATTGTGCTACTAACCACAAGGCCAGAGGTTCGAAACCCCAGACCAGCTCCGTGGGAGAAAGAAGAGGCTGTCTACTCCCATAGAGTTATAGTCTGGGAAACCCACAAGGGCAACTCTGTCTGTCCTATAAAGAGGACAGAGTTGGCATCAATATTCAAGGCAGACAAGCTGAGGCGCAGACAGGAAGGTCCTCTTTACTGCAGGGCATGGCTTCCAGACTTTCAAGGGAAGAAGACCAGGCAGAAGCCTGTATGGAAAACTAGATGCAGCTTCTCTCGTTGACAACTGACGGTGCGGGCAGATGGGTATCGGAGGCCTGTATTCAGCCAAATACTTCTCCAAATGAGAAGACAAGAGGCCAGCCACTCAGCGGGGCTCTCCACTCTCTGCTCCCTCCTCCGGACATTGTCCGAGTTTCACATCATTTCAATTGGGCAAAGTCACTTTGGCCCCAATTTGCTCCCAGATTCCCTGCAGCCCAGTGAGACACACCCCCTCCCCGCCCCCCACCAAGGTTGTTGACTTCAGTCCATCTTGTTTGTAGACAGGATGAGACTAAAATCACTTGAGTACCTGCCTCCGGCCTCCCTGCTAGACCTGAAACACACTCAATGGCACCTGCTAAAAAACAAACAAACAAAAACAGGACTCCATCGCCCCCTCGCCTCAAAAAATTTGGTACCTGTGGCAGTCTACACTCCAACACCTGCCCCTTGGCTCAGCTGTAAGAGGCAGGGGACGACCCCCAAACTCAGCCCGGGGCAGTGTGGGGAGCTTTTGTAACCAATTACGGGGACAAAAAAAAGCCAAGCCAGTCTCCCAACCTTCTGGTTTGAGACTGTTGGTGCCGTGGGTATGGAGGGGCAGGAGGAGGAAGATGCCCAGAGTCTCCACCAGGACAAGGGAGCAACGTGCAGATCTGGCAACCCCTGCTTCCAGGCCAGGGAGAGCCTGACACCAAAAGGAGGTGACCCGGAAAAGCTGGGAGGTAAGGACACACCTGCAGGAGACCACACCAAAAGCCAACAAAGATCAGCGTCTGGCAAAATTTGGTGACAGCTTCGCTTTCCTGCCTGCCCTGCTCTGGGATGTCTGGGGCCCTCTCATAAAATAACAATGATAATAAACTTGAGGGCCCAAAGTCCATGGCCGCAAAGATCTCTACCTGTTCTCCCACTTTAAATGGGTAAGAAGCCCTGCTCTCTGGCATGGAACCCGGTTGTGGAATGTGAGTACCTAGCAGGCCACTTTTGGTAAGCAGAACTGGCGCTACGGGATGAACGCCGGGTTAAGGTAAGGCAACGGACTTCTCCTTACAGAGGGGTCGCAGGGAGGAGACAAACTAGTTAGGGTGTAGTGTAGGAATGATGAAACATACAACTTTCCTCTAGTTCTTCAATGCTTCCTTCCCCCACTATCATGATCCCAATTCTACCTTACAAATCCTGCTAGACCAGAGGGTGTACACTGGTACAGATAGGAAACGTAAACATAGGGAATCCAGGACAGGTGGTCCCTTCAGGACCAGTGATGAGAGAGGCAATACTGGGAGGGTGGGGGAAAGGTGGGGTTGAAAGGGGGAACCGATTATAAGGATCTACATAGAACCTCCTCCCTGAGAACAAGGACGTAAGTGGAGGGAGACATTGGACAGTGTAAGATATACCAAAGTAATAATAATTTTTAAATGTTTATGGAAGCGTTGCAGGGAGGGAGGGGAAAAAATGAGGAGCTGATGCCAAGGGCTTAGTTACCTACAAAGCAAATGTTATGAGAATGATGAGGGCAGCAGATGTACAGATGTGCTTGATACACAATGGACTTACGTATGGTTTGTGATGAGAGTTATATGTGCACCCAATAAAAGAATGTTTTAAAGGATGAACTCTCAGAGGTTCTCAATTCCCTTACGTTGATTCTAACACAGTAAGCCCACAGGCTGGGACAGGACTGCCGCTGTGGGTTTCGGAGGCTGTACATCTTGATGTGGGGAGACAGCCTCACCCTTCTCTCACCAAGGGTGGGAGCCTGCAGATGACCAAGGACAGGACACCCCCTCTGCTGCCGACCGTGGAGACGCCCAGTCCAGCAGAGGCGCAGAACCTGCTCTCTGGGCGTGGGAAGGACGACCCTCGCCTGCATTCTGACCAGACCCACAGTTGACTTTGTGATTTCCCCTCAGAAGTCAGCATGGACTCCATAGCAGTGAGTTGAGTTTTGGGGTTTGGAATGGTTAAGGACCTCCTGTTTTAAAAAGCTTCTTGTCTAGCTTTTTAACTATCCACCCTCTGATTAAAAGCCCCGCAGGTCCTCTACTGGCGGACAGAGGGGGCTCTCTATGCTCATGAAGAGTTACAGCCCAGGAAACCCAGAAGGACAGTTCTTCCCAGTCCTAAAGGGTCGCTGTGAGTCCACCTCACCTCAATGACAGTGAGCAGCATGAGGTTCAAAGCGCTTTGCAGGGTGGAAGACTAGACCCAGGTTCAGATCGATACAGGGGGTCTGAGTCTTGTTTGTAACCTTCTGCAAAAAAAGCCCTGAGAGGGTTCAGAGGGTCACTGTGTAATACTAAACCTCTGAGGGTTTTCTGGTTATAAATGGACACAATATATGTGAAGTCCCGGGTCGGGGTGGGGGTGGGAAGCAGCAGTTATGAACAGCAAGAGGCTTTCTCTTTCTCTTTCTTGTTTTGGTTCCCCTTTATGGAGTCCCAAGAGCCTCGGTGGCATAGTGGTTATCTGTGGGGCTGCTAACAGTAAGGTAAGATCAGCAGTTCAAAGCCACCAGCTACTCCACAGGAGAAAGACGAGGCTTTCTACTTCTGTGAAGAGTCAACAGTCTGGGGAAGCCACAGGGGCAGTGCTACCCTGTCCTACAGGGCCCCTCTGAGTAAATACTATGATCCCAACACTTTCTACCAAAGCACAGGAGGAGAACCAGGTTCAACCATCACAGACCACCTGGTTTCCAGTAGATTCCGACTCCGAGAGACCCTACAGGACACAGCAGAACCGCCCCACGGTGGGGGGAGGGTGTCTCAGGCTGTAAATCTATCCGGTTACAGATTGCCTCATATTCTCCTTCAGAGTGGAGCTGGGGGGTTCGAACCACCATCGCTTAATCCTCTGCACCACCAATTCTCCTGCAACCACAGTGACGCCTCAGAATGCCTTCTCCAGCCCTGACCTCTCTCTCTCCCATGAGCTTCGCCCTCAGACTGCTCACTGCCCACCAAGACTGGATGCCTGCCTCGTAGAAAGAAATCACCCAGCAGGGGTCCTCAAGCTTTTAAAATGGGGCCAGTTCACTGTCCCTCAGACCGTTAGAGGGTCAGACTTTAAAAAAAAAAAAAAGAACAAATTCACTGCGGGCCCAGGATGAGTCGGCTGCTAAGCAGGACAGGGGCGACGGCAAAAACACCCGGCAGGCCGGACAAACGTCCTCGGCGGGCCGCACGTGGTCTGAGGGCTGTAGTTTGAGGACCCCGGCCTTAGTCAGTTCTACCCCATTCATGTTGGGCATGGGAAAGCAGGCTGGAAACGCCTGAAGTCACGTGGTCTCTGAGGCGGCTGACCACTCAGCTGCCTGCATTGTCCCCATGCTTTCATGTCCCTCTGTCAGCTGGACAACATAAGGCAAAACCAAACTCACTGCTGACTCAGCATGACCCTGCAGGACCGGGAGAACTGCCCCTGTGAGTTTTCAAGAGTAACTCTCTACAGGGGTGGGCCGCCTCGTCCTTCTCCTGGCCGGCAGCTGGAGGTTTTAAATGTCTGACCTTGTGGGTAGCACTATGCCGCCAGGGCTCCTTAACTGATGCTACAGTGTCTTCAATATCATTTCACCCCTTAAAAAATAGCAAGACATCTATTAAAGATGTCCGAAGATCCTCCCAGACCTAAATTTGCGTCCATTTAGAAAGCAAAAAACTTCACTGACATGGAGTTAATTCAGACTCACAGGGGCCCCCATAGGGCAGGCTAGATCTACTCCTGTGAGTTTTCCAGACTGTTAACTCTTTACAGAAGCAGAAAGCCTCCTTTTTCTCCTGTGGAGCAGCTGGTGGTTTTGAACCACTGACCTTGCTGTTAGCAGCCAGATGTATAGCCCCTATGCTACCAGGCCTCCTGGGACTCCCTAATGGAGAACAAACGCACACCAAACACCTCTTGTTGCTGAGTACATTCTAACTCACAGCAGCCCTGTAGGCCAGAGTAGGACGGTTTCTCCCCACCACCCCTCCAGGCTTTCCAGCCAGTCATCTGTGGGGCAGCAGAGAGCCACTCTTTCTCCCTGCCGCACTAGGGGAGTTCAAACTGCACTCAAGCACTGCACCCACGGCGCCACCATGAAAGCCATGAAAAGTGCACAAACCAACCAGGAAAAGTGTGAGGAATGATTCAGTCACTGGAGTACTGAAAGAGAATAAAGAAAGCCTCTGTCTATGATAATGGGGAGAAAGATGAGGCTGCCTGCTACCATAAAGATTCACAGACTCCGAAATCTTGAATAGGCTGATGAGTCGGAATTGACTCACGGCACTGCCAGCGGTTTGGTTTCTGACCCTGCATATCTATCATCGCATTCCCTCCGTTTCAGGAAGTGAGCATTCAAATAAGCGAGTGGCGCTCCATTGAAGAAAGGGGTGGGGTCAGAACGTAAAGGGTGTGATGGTGGGAAATCAAGAAAAAGGGCGACTGGTGGTAGCAAGGGTTGTATCCATTTTATGCAAGTTTTTCTTTCCAAAGAAGAATGTCCGAGGTAAATCATCCATCCGAGCTCTAGCCTTCAATGGCAGGGGAAATGCACGAAGACATGCACTTTCTCTATAAGCTGGTCAGGACGTTATAAAGATCCTACTTCTACACCAAAGGGCCGCGGAATGCCACTGCGGGGGGTGGGGAGGGCGGTGGGGAGGCGCGCGGTCAGCTAGGGTCAGAAGCGACCCAAATGGAGGGCACGTGGGCACACTTTACCTCCTTGCTGCGGTGCCTCAGCTGCTGCTCGGCCGCCGGGAAGGCCGTCTCGGCCGCGATGAGCTCCTTCACGTCCCGGACGGTGGCGGAGGGCGGCACCTCGAGCGTCCTGCAGCCCGTGCAGCTCGGGAGGACGGTCACCCGGACGCACCTGGGTGCGAAACGCAAAGGGCTCAGCAGGGACGCGCGCCGGCGGTCCAGCCACGTGGGGGGGCGGGGGCGGCCACCCTGGTCCCCGAGCCCGCCCGCCGAGCCGCGGGCCGCGGAACCCCCAGCCCAGACGCCCGTTACCTGTCCCCCATCGCGGGCGTCCTCCGTCCAAGGCCGCGGGCCTGCGCCGGGATCGCGCGCCACTGAGCCCGCACCGCGCGCCGCGCCGGGTCACCGCCCGGGCCGCCCGGGGCGCCACCCCCACGCAGGGACCCGGAGCGCAGGGCCGCCCGGCGCGGGCCGCGGCCGCCGGACTCGCATGCTGGGGCCGGCGCCCAGATGCGAGAGGAAGAGAGGAAGGCGCGGCCCGCGCTGGGGGTGAGGGAAGGCGGTGCCGGGCCCTGCCCTGGCCACCCGCGGGCACGCGCCGCCGGAACCGTTAGCCGAGGCCGCGCACCGCTCCGCACCGCCTTCGCACCCTAGCCCCGCCCCGCCCCGCCACTGCCGGCCCCGCCCCATCCCCTCCTCACCCCGCCCACCCTCTCTCAGCTCCACTTGCTCCTCGCCGGCCCCGCCCTCTCATCGCCTCGCCCTGCCGCTGCCGGCCCCGCCCGATCTTCTGGCCCCACCCCCTTTCCCTCCCCCAGCTTCTTCCTCGTCGGCCCCGCCCCACCCCCCCCTCACACCGCCCACGCCCCACCCCTTCCTCGCCCCGCCCACCCTCTCCCAGCTCCGCCCGCTCCTCGCCGGCCCCGCCCACAGACTGCGGTCTTCCAGGAGGCTGAGCCTGCAGCTTGCAGGTCTGTGTGCAATCTTACAAAATAAAGGTGCTGTCCTCGCATGCTCGCCCCTGACAGTCCCGGCCCCTTAACTAGCCCCTTAATGATCTCTCCTTCTATTCTAATGGCGTCTGAGCTGTGACAGCATACTGGTGATGGTGACCTCTAAGACACAAGGGTAGCCAGTGGCGGCAACACAAAGGTTTGACGATGATTTTGTCTCGTGTGTGTTTTAGGATCAATGGTTCATATGAACAAATATGCTTGATACAACTGATGTACGGATTGTCATAAGAGCTGTGGGAGCCCCCAAGAAAATGAGCTTAAATAAAAAATGGTTCCGTTCCGTGAAGAAGAAGGAGAGCTGGCAGGAAAGTATAATCTGAGAAGACACATGAATACTCATCCTATTCAGTCAATGAAGGCAGACTGCAACACAATGCGGCCCTGGTGGGGAAGTGGGTTACGTACTAGGCTACCACCTCAAGGTCAGCGGTTCAGACCCTTTAGCTGCACCTTGCTCCCATAAAGATTTCCAGCTTTGAAAACCCTAGAGAAGATTTTTCACTATCAGTCAGAACCTGCAGGGTTACAGTGGGTTTGCCTTTGGGCTCTGGCAGGCAACCAAAGTGAAGATAAGCCAGAAACCCCAAATGGGAAGTGGCCAAGACTGTAGGAATGAGCGATTAACAAGCCGAGAGAACAGGCGCTCTCGAATCTATCAGGAGACCTTCTCTGTGGGCCAGGTACCAGGTTCAGGTACTAAGACACCCTGTTGTAATGCCGCAGTACACCTACCCCTGGAACCCTCTTCACACCTCAATCCTTCCACTGTGAGGCTTTACTGAGGCCAAAAGTTTTTTCCTACCAAGAAGAACTCGGGTAAGTCTACCAACCAATGCAAAGTGTGCCAAAATTGTCTGGCCCTGAGAACGGAAGCAGGTGCCCTACTGATGCAGTGGTTAAAGTCACCTGCTGCTAACCAAAAGCTGGGCCATCCAAACAAACTATCCAGGGGGGAAAGACCTGGCTTCCTTAGAGATAACAACTGAGGAAGTTTTTACTATATCAAAAGAGGTGTCTATGAGTGTAGCATTCACCTCATCTGGGGCCAATTTGAGGACTAAAACTATAGGGATGGAGGCTAGCCTGTCAGTCTGAAGATAGCCAATGAGACCTCTCTCTGTAGGGGCAAGGACTTCTCTGATAATTCTGGGACATCTGATACTTCCTTCTGGGAAGCAGGAGACAGTCTCTCACTCCCTGGGAGACACTCAACTGACAAGACTGGCTCCCTGTGAGACATCCCTGAGGAGAAGAAACATGGATGCCACCAGACCTTTGAAGCGGAAGAAGTCATGTAGAGATCCCTGCCAGCACTGACATTCTAACAACACAACCGGATCCACTAGCTTGTGATCATCCTGCACTTGCCTTCATTGCATGTTGTGTTAGACAGGTTCTCTAGAGAAACAAAACCAGGGCACTAATCATCCTCTCTATGTATATATCTATATAGAACGATATATAAAATAAGAAATAAACAGTTAACTATAAAACAGTACAAATGGCTTGGTGCAACTCACTGCGTGAGACAGCTAGTAGACTGGCAGTCTTTGGAGTCTTGGGGGCTGCCGAGTAGTCCTCTGTAGAGTAATTCAGACTATCCGGCCACAAGCAGCAAACAGCAAATCAGGTCACCAGCAGTCAGCCAGATGACAGTGTCCCACAGTCCCCAATTCAAGAGATGTCTATTCCAGGAGCGAACACAGTCCACTAATTAGGTATTCCATGGATAGGTTAGCTTGGAGATCAAGGCACAGGACCAAAAGTCAGCTGGCTGGTCCGAAGATCCAAGAACAAGGGATATCTCTGTCCTTCAATTGATCTTATATATGTTCATTGGCCGTGTTGTCACAACAAACCTACCTATCTTCTTTGGTCATGCTGGCACAACAACCCTACCTATCACACATGTGCTTCATGAGTCTGAAGAGAAATTTATAGATTGGAATCAGACATATGGGCTATTATCAGACTTATTACCTTGGACTGGACTAGGTTGGGATGTCTTCTTAATGTATAATTACACTTTATATAAAACTCTCTCTTATCCACATATGAGTTTCTATGGATCTGTTTTTTGAGTCTATCCAGACTAACACAATGAGTTAAAAATCAGGCATCAAATAACTAAAAATCATATCACTATAAATGAGGAGGAGTACAGATTGGGGACCCAAAGCCCATTGGTAGGTGAAGGGAAATCCCCTCATAGAAAGGTCGTGGGGAGGAGATGAGCCAGTCAAGTTACAGTGTAGAAACAATGAAATCTGCAACTTTCCTCTAGTTCTTAAGTGTTTCCTTCCCCCCCCCCCCCAACTGTCATGATCTCAATTCTACCTTACAATTCCAGCTAGATCAGGGGATGTGCACTGGTACACTGATCTTTTTAATCAATTCTGTGTTCGCCCGGGTAGACTAGAAAAACAAATTCATAAACACTCACATGTGTATAAGAAAGAGTTTTATATACAAGGTCAACTTGAACATCGAGAAAGCATCCCAACCCAATCCAGCCCAAGGTCATAAGTCCTATATCAAACCATATGTCCAATACCAATCCATCAATCCGTTTCAGACTCAAAAAGCACATGCAATGACACCAGGATAATCACAGGCCAGAGAATGCAGAGTCTTAAGTATCTAGTAGCAGTAGAAGCATCTCAGCACTGTTAAGAGTCTCTATGGGGATTTTCTGATTTCTGAAGTCTGTTTCCATCAGGGTTAAGTCCAAGTGGCTTCTCCTCCAGGATGTCTCACAGGGAGTCAGCCTTGTGTCTTGTCAGTAGAGCATCTCCAAGGGACTGAGGAGTGAGTCTCTCACCTCCTAGGGAGAAATACGACTGGATTTCCCAGAATTCTCAGGAGAAAACCATGCCCACACAGAAGTCTCATTAGCTATCTCCAGATTGACAGGCTAGACTTCACCCCTACACTCTTCATCCTCAAATTGACACCAGAATACGTGACTGCCACAAATTCTAATCAGAACATTTACATTTTCAACTGGCTACCATTATACATTTTAATTCATCCCTTCATTTTCTCCACCCAAAGCTGTACCTACGTATGTACTGGCCTCTCTAGGTAAAGAAAGTAGATCACATTTCTGACATAGGTTTTCATTGTGGGTTTCAGTTTGTGTTCATCCTGTGATTGTTTGGCAGGATGTGTGGTGGCTGCATTGCATCAGTCTGCCGATTTGAGTCCCACCATGAACATTGACTGTGACTTTGGTTTACACTATCTCTCTGTCATCGAGTCAAATCCACTTCATAATGACTCTAGAGAACAGGGTAGAGCTGCCCCCTGCGGGTTTCTGAAACTGTAATTCTTTATGGGAGTCGACGGCCTCCTCTTTCTCCCAAGGAGTGACTGGTGGTTTCAAACTGCTGACCTTGAAGTTAGAAGCCCGACACGGTAGCCACAATGCCACCTGGGTTTCACTGTTCACATTAGTGAGTCATAACAATGAGACCACCCCACCTCCCAAAAAATCACCCCTTTCTGCTTGATTTCCTGATACCCTTATGGACTGGCGCTGTGCCTGCAACAGGGTGGCTGGAACAAGACCAGGGGATGTTTCCTTCCACTGCATGCCCGGTTGCTTTGAGTCAGAACTAACTAACAACAACAGCAAAACAAAGGAGCAAACAGGATGTGACGCAGAGTGGAGGCATGGAGTTGCGGTCTTGAGGGATGACCTGAACCAAGAAGAGGCCACAAGGAGTGGAGCAGACATGACGGAAGAAGGAGGAGGTTGATGCAACAGAACACCAAGGAGAGCAATCAAGGAAGTCCTGCCTGACTACCAAAAGTAGATTTGGGGGCTAGGGCATGGCACCCCATCAGATTCAACCAGAAAACACTCCTGAAGAGCAACAGACAGACCTTGAACTGTGGGACAAAGACAGGACTTGTCCACAATTATATACTCCAAAATATTAAGCAAATTTCTTGGCAGCATTTGGTTGGAAGTCTCCCTGAAGACAATTGATAAAAGGCCTTTGTGTGTCTCACAATAGAGCTGACTCCCCTGCTGTTAGGATGATGGTTCCCTTCCCTGTGGCCAGATTCACATGCTGCTGTTAATGATCTCTAGTGTAACCTGTTTAGCCACATCCAGGAGTCTGGGGTCTGGTCTTGTCACATGGGACCCCAGTACCTTTCTTTCCTATAACTTGTGCATATAGGACAACCCCTTCCTGTGACATATGTCCTTACCTGTAATTAGGGACCTGGAATGGCTCCAAAGGGTATATAAGGATCGGACATAAAAAAGAGGCTCTCTCTCCTGCTGCATCTCTCGCTCGCTCTCCCGCCATCAATGCAGGACACTCTTGGTCCCTCTCCCTCATGTAATCCCTTCCCCCACCCGCTGTCTCTCCATGTGGGCTACCAGTTGGGTCTGAGGTGAGCATGCTGCCTTGATATGATATATGTCTGACTCTTACTATTTCTCTCTCTGTTTCATGCTCTCCATAACTTGTCTATAATGATAAATAATTATCACCATACAGCTGCACCTATCACACCCGTGATGTATGTATCGAAGGCAGGCCTTCCTCTGATATCAAACTATTTTCAGATTTTTCTTTTTCTTTTCTTTCTTTTTTTTTTGGGGGGTGGGGGTGTAATTGGTTTATTGTTTTGTTTTCTTTTGTTGCTTTGTTTTGTTCTGTCTTGTTTTTGTGCATATTATTATCTCTGCAGGTCTATCTAGATAGGTGAAATAAAAAACCTGGGGGGGGGGCGGTGTGGAAAACAACAGGACCAATGGTTCCAGGGACACATAGGAGAGGAGGAGGTGGGGAAAAGGAAGTGGGTTGACAGACTCATGGACAAGGGAACAACAATGGATCCAAAATTGGTGACAAGGTGGTGTAAGAGACATGATAAGGCTCAATCAAGGGCAATGTAACCAAAAGGAATTATTAAAACCCAAATGAAGACTGAGCATAATAGTGGAAAAAGAGGAAAGTAAAAGGAAATAGAAGAAAGGACATTAGAAGGCAAAGGGCATTTATAGAGGTCTGAATATAGACACATAGATAGGTAAATATATTTTATACGATGATGGGAAAATATATCTATGTGCACATATATGTTCAGCATTAAAGTAGCAGATGGGCATTGGGCCTCCACTCAAATACTACCTTAATGCAGGAACACTTTGTTCTATTAGACTGGCAGTCCATGATGGTCACCTTCCTGCCATAATTGCTGAAGACAAAACAGGTACATAAGCAAATGTGGTGAAAAAGCTGATGGTGCCCTGCCTGGCTATTGAAAGATACAGCATCTGGGCTCTTAAAGGGTTGAAGAAAAACAAGCAACCAAAGAGCTGAGAAGCAACAAAGTTCACATGGAGGAAGCACACCAGTCTGTGTGATCATGAGGTGTCAATGGGATCAGGTATCAGGCATCAAAGAACAAAAATAATACCATTGTGAATGAGGGGGAGTGCAGAGTGGAGACCCAAAGCCCAACTGTAGGCAACTGGACATCCCCTTACCGAAGGGTCACAGTGAGATGAGCCAGTCAGGGAGCAGTGTAGCAAGGATGAAACATACAAATTTCCTGTAGTTCTTAAATGCTTCCTCCCCACCAACTTTCATGATCCCAACTCTACCTTACAAATATGGCTATACCAGATATACAGGTACAGACAGGAACTGGAAACACAGGGAATCCAGGACAGATAAACCCCTCAGGACCAGTGATGAGAGTGGTAATAGAAAGGGAGGGCAGAAAGGGGGAACTGATTATAAGAATTTACATGTAACTTCCTCCCTAGGGGATAGACAACAGAAAAGTGATTGAAGGGAAATGTCAGACAGTGTAAGACATGACAAAATAATAATTTACAAATTATTAAGGGTTCGTGAGGGAGAGGTGGCTGGGGGGGGGGTGGAATGAGGAGCTGATACCAAGAGCGCAAATAGAAAGCAAATGTTTTGAGAATGATGATGTACAAAAAAATGTACAAATGTGGTTGACACAATGGATATATGTATGGATTGCAATAAGAATTGTATGCGTCCCCAAAAAAGTGATTTCAAAAGAGGAGGAGGTAGATAAGAATCTTTGCTCTGCTGGAATTTAAAGTGCATTCAGAGCCAAGTTTAAAGGTGTTCTCAGCTTGGGGAATACAGATCTGGGACTCATGGAAGATGTCAAAGCCAAGGACAAAGACTCAGAAAGCACTTATTTCATCATTTGAGTCATATTTACAGAAGCCCTGCTGTGTCCTAGATAAGATACTCTTCTGAGCACAGAGTAGCTGTAGAGGAGGGGAGCATAATGGCAAAGAAGTTCCTAAACTCCTGCTTCTCATGTATGGGAGAAAGTCACCCAATAACCCAATTGACAATTATAAGTAAGCCCCTCTGACTAGAGAGTTTTTAAAAAAATCATTTTACTGGGTTTTGTACAACTCATCACAATCTATACATCAATTGAATCAGGCATGTTTGTGAATATATTACCCTCATTCTTTTCTAGACATTTACTTGCTATTAAGCCCTTGGTACCAGCTCTTTTTAAATTTTCTCCCCCTCCCTTACCCTCATAACATTCTGACAGGTTGTACACTGTTATTATTTTCCTCTCTCACACCGACCGCTATCTCCAAGATCACAAAAGGGTAGGTGGAAGAGAGGGAGAGGAAAAGAGAAAGGGGAACCTATCGCAATGATCAATGCATAACCATACATGCCTCTACAGGGGGAAGAACAGAGAAATTTTTTTATGCAAAAAAAAAAACTATTTCCTTCCATTCACGTCTGCTTTCAGTGACTCCCATATCAGAGAAGAGCTAACTGTACACTATAGGATTTACAATAGATGAATGTCTACAAGTAGATCACCAGGCCTTTCTTCCAAGTCACCTCTAGGTGGAATGCGACCTCCAGTCTTATTCAAAGCTGAGGGTGTTGACCGTGTGAACCACGCCAGACTCCCAAGCAGGGAAAAAGACAAGATGTATGTATTACACAGTATTGGAATCTATTCCATAGTATTACAATATATTCCATGGAACTGAAGAGCATTCCTGTTATTCCTATACATTATATAGCATTACAGTGTACCTTTTAAAATGCAGAGGACTGGGCATGATAAAAGGGGCCCTGGTGGTGCCGTGGGTAAAGCATTGAACTGCCAACTGGAGTGTCAGTGATCAAACACACCAGCTGCTCTGTGGTTAAAAAGATGCTGCTCTTGGCTCCTGTGATGATGTATAACTTCAGAATGTCTCTGGAGTCGTCTCCCCTATCCTACAGGATCTCTGACTCAGAATTGATTTGACAGGAGGGGGGTTGAGCATCATAGAATGAAGGAGAAACTAGAGGGCTCCTTTCTAAGAAGTGGCATTTGAGCAGAGCTGGGCATGGGACGCAGAAAGATAGGATGATGGGAGAAGGAAAGAGGACAAGAACAATCGGGATAGTCACAGCTTCCACTATCATGGACCTAGATTGATACAATCACCCACTGGGAGCCCCTCCTCTCGTTTCCGGTTATGGAGTGGTGTCCACTTTCATGACCAATGGAGCCCAGGGTTTGGAAGAGGCCCTGACATGGCATATACTCACTGCCACAGAGTCCATTCTGACTCGTATCAACTCTATAGGCCAGGGTAGAACTTCCCTTGTGGGTTCCAAGACTATAAATCTTTACAGGAGTAGAAAACCTCAACTTTCTACTGCAGAGTGACTGGTGGTTTCAAACCACTGTCCTTGCAGTTAGCCATCGAGTGTGTAGCCATTATCCCACCAGAGCTAAGAGCTCAATAAACATGAACATGTGGCTGAAGGAAGGAAGGGATAGCTAAAAGTGACAGAAAAGAAGAAAGACAAGCATTCTAGCATCCCAATTCAGACGGTCCTACTGTACACTACCACGAACCCGTGGGTGTTAAATAGGAGCACAGCTAGCCTGTGGGGATAATTTTAAATCTTGGTTTTCTCGTGTATCATTGCATGAGGTTTTTCACCCTATCCATGAAATAAAATCATTTTTATTAGCCAAATAGCATTCCATGGAGAAGGCTTATCTTGGGACTTTAAATCTGATTGGATTTCTACATGAGTATTTGAATCTTTGAAAATTACTCGATCATTACCTTTGTGCAGGAGTCCCGGTGGTGCTGCCAGGTAAGTATTGGACTATGAGCCATAAGGTTGGCAGCTCAAACCCATAAGATGCTCTACTGGAAAAAGACGAGGCTATCTGCTCCAGTAAAGATTGCGTCTTGGAAACCCTATAGACAGTAGGTTTGAGTTAGATTAGACTCATGACTATGGGTGTTTGTGGTGCAGTGCTGAGAAAGAAATTAGGGAAAAAATGCCCTCCTTTCATCTAGGAAGTATTTAGCTAATTCTTTGGCTTATCAAAGACAGGTCAGCCAGAAGTCAAACCTTTAGACCTTTCCATTAGAGTGAGTCCAAAGTCAGTGGAAAATGGAGGGTCATGGAGCTACCTAACCCCCTCCCTGACTGCCATCCCGTCATTTCCGACTCACAGTTGCCTTACAGGACAGGACAGAGATGCCCCTGTGGGTTTCTGAAACTGGAACTCTTCACCAGAGCAGGCAGTCAAACCTTTCTTACTGGGAGTGGCTAATGGTTTGGAACTGCTGGCCAAGCAGCCCACTGAGACTCCAGGCCACCAGGGCTCTTTGAGCTTGCTTCACAGAAACAGGCAAGTACCATTGTGTTATGAGCAAGCTGCACTTCACACGACAGAGCAGATCACGACTGTACTTGTTCTCAGGTTCCCAGTCTTCATTTGCCTTGAGAACTCTGCCTGCCATTCCCTCCCCTTTGGGTAAGAAGCCCAGCCAGCCTGGTTTCCAGCCTCTCAGTCACTCATAGATAATGAGCAACCATTGACCAATCACTTTCTGTCAGTTAGACTCATTTGAGGTCTCGAAAGTCCAATGCTAGTTAATCATCCATCTGCCAGTCCAGTCCCACACAAGATCCCTTCATTCTTGGTGATTTCCAGACACACATCACATGCGGGCTGCTGTTGGTTGGCATCGAGGGAAGCAGAGAACATCCTTCCTCTGAAGTGAAGTTCTAAAACTGGTATGCAATGCAACTGGCCTGTGAGCATGTCTTCTATGAGCGGGAATTGACAGAGGTGTATCTGGAGGATGCACACACACAACACCGCTCCCATGAGCACAAGATAGTTTGGTTCCAAAATAAAGGGTGAGGAGACGGTGGACAGGGTACAATTCAGTGAAGTCCGAATGAGTAAAATCTATAAGCCAAATGGAGACTCGGGAAGATCCTGATGCAAGAGAAACAGACCCTGGAGTATCATGGAGTCAAAAATAGTGTCACCTGTTCTACGAAACTTCCAGTGGTTCCATGTCATGACAGTGAACCTTGGAAAGTGAAGCATAGTAAAATGTGGCTCTGGAGGTTTCAGAAGAATGGATATGAGATCTTCTTTGGTTACACAGAGAGTCACTGGCAAGCTAGAGGAATCCACTTTTAGAGTTTTGTCAAGAAAACCAGATGATTGATGAGAAGGATTGTGACAGAGGTTTCAAGTATAACAACCATTGTGAGGATGTCACAGGACCAGGTGGTAGTTCGTTCTGTTGGGCATAAGGTCCCCGTGAGCCACAACTGACTTGACAGTACCTAACGATGGTAACAACAATCACCAGGTTATCAGAATTGCATTTCCTGAGAGTTCCATGGGAAAGCGATACTGAGGAGGACTTTGAAGGCAAGACTTAAAACAGAAACAACTATAATGGTATCATTGCAAGTAAGAAAGGTTTAACTATTTAACCCAAACACTAGTCTGTCAGTCTGTCATAGTGTGGTAGCTTATAGGTTTCTATAATACTGGAAACTATATGCCAACAGTATTTCACATACTAGGAGGTCACCTAGGGTGGATAGGTTTCAACAAAGTTTCCGGACTAAGACAGGAGGAAGAAGAAAGAAACGGCCAATTTCTGAGAGGATTGACCACTGTATACCTTAAAAAATGACAGGACAGCATTGTCTGATATAGTGCTGCCAGAAGATGTGCCTCTCAGGTTGGAAGGCACTCTAAATACGACTAAGGAAGAGTTGCCTCCTCAAAATAGAGTTGGGCCCTTTATTTGCCAATGATGGACCACAGTTGAAAATGAGAAGAAACATCTACAAATATCCATTACTAATTGAAAGTTAGGATGTATGAAGTGTGAATCTAAGAAACTTGGAAGTGATCAAAAATGAAATGGAATGCTTTAATATCAACATCTTAGACACCAGTGAATTGAAATGGGTTTCTATGGGCCATTCTGATTCAGAAAATCATATGGGCCACTATGCCTGCAATCACAAATTCAAGAGGAATGATGTCACATCCATCATCAAAAAGAATATTTCAAGATCTATTCTGCAATAGAACAGTACAATGCTGTCTGTGATAGAACAATATCCATCTGTCTGTAAGGAAGACCAGTTAACACAAGCATAACTCAACTTTATATACCAATCACTGATGCCAAAGATGAAGACATGGAAGATTCCTATCAACTCACACAACTTGAAATTTATCAAACGTGATTGAGATGTTACCTGATAATTATTGGTGAGGGGAATGCAAAAGCTGGGAAACAAAGAAGGATCAGTAGTTGGAAAATACAGCGTCAGTGATAGGAATAACCCTGGAAATGTCATGATAGAATCCGTCAGAACAAATGACTCTTTCATTGCAAATGAATATACAGGCAGGCCTTTGCATATGGAATGGAATGCAGAGGAATCAAACTGATTACATCTGTGGAAATAGGGATGGCAAAACAACTCCATCTCATCAGTGAGGACAAGGTGAGAGGGTGACTGCAAACCAACCCACCAATGACTGATAGACAAGTTCAAGTAGGAAGTGTAGAAGATTGTAACAATGCCACCACAGCCAAAAACACCAACTACATTTAGAAACCATTTCCAGAGCAGATTTGACTCTGATGACTGAAGACCAGAGATGCTGTGGGATGACATCATAACATGAAGTAAGCCAAAGGTCATTAAAAAGACGGCCAACAAGAGATTCCATGACTCTTATCAGTAGGATCAGGGCTGAAGGCAGAGAATACCAGAAAGGTGTTTATCAGTGATCTTTCATTGGCAATGCAGAGGCATTTGATTGTGTGGATCACGGCAAATTTGGGGCAGCATTAGACTATATCTAGATTCTGCATCTATAGATCAAGATGCAATCCTGCTAACAAAACAAGGGGATATGATGTGATTTAAAATTGGAAGGTTGTGTGTCAAGGCATACCTTTATTCAAAGCTTTCATAGTTGTAGACTGATTCAAACTATCGATGAGCAAATAAGCTGAAGAAGAACACAGCATCAAGATTGGAGGGAAACTCATTAACAATCTGAGATATGCAGATGACACAGCCTTGCTTGTTGGAAGCAAAGAGGATTTGAAGAATTTCCTGATGATGATCAAAGAGAGTCTCCTGGTGGATTTCAACTCAACTGAGCAGGCAGGAGACCTTCCATAAAATGAACTGCCTCGGCCGCTGCAACAATAGGCTGAAACAGTGGAATGATGGTTAGGATGCCACAGGCTTGTGCAGGGTTTTGTTCTGTTGCATGTAGTGACCATGATTCCATCATAGACTTGAAGGAATCTAAAAACAGCTGCAGCAATTGAACAACTAGTGGTTCCTCAAGTGCCCTCCCTCCAAAAGATCATACCTATTGAAAGCCCTGTGGTGCACAATTTCACTTTGACACCCATGGCCATATCACAGATTAGCACAGATTCCAACAGCAACTGATTATTGTTTCCACCAGAAGACCATTGCTGCCTTAGTTCTGTGCTCCAGAATTTTCAGGAATTTCCTGAGTTCAAACCTTTGGAGTGGACTACATGATTCATGACAAGCTTTCTCTGATTCATCTGTAGCCACCGTATCACCCAAACATCATGCAAGCCTCACAATAATATTTAATATCTACCAAGCACAGAATATGCACCTTTCCTTGATATCAAACCCTACAGAACTTCCGTGCTCTGTTCACATGACTGCTTCTTGGTCTATAAATAGGCTCCCCATGAGCAGTGTTCTGCAATTCCCATTCTTCATTACATTATCCATGATTTGTTGATCCACACAGTCAAGTCAACATCTTTGTAGTCATCTCTGTTTTCAGCCAAGACCCGTCTGACATTTGCAATGATATCTCCAGTCGCTCAGCGTCTTCTGCATGTAGCCCCTCAACAGAAAGCAAACAAACATCCTCAAAGTTGACCGATATGCAGCATCATGATAAACAGAGAAGGGAATGGAATCATCAAGAGTTTATTATCACACATGGATCCACCATCACCACCCACGGAAGCAGCCGTTTAGAAATCAAACAACATATCCTGTATTAGGAAAATCCTCTGCAAAGGATCTCGTTAAAGTGTTAAAGGGCAAAAATGTCCCTTTGAACTAAGATAGGTCTGACCCTAGTCATTCGGTTTTCCCATTGCCTCAGATGAATGCAAATACATACGCATAAGGGCAAGTTAAGGAGAACTGATGCCTTTAAAGCACAGTGATGGCAAAGACTCTTCACTATCCCATGAACTACCAGTGGGGGAAAAAACAGACAAATCTGTGTCTGTTGGAAGAAGTGCAGCCAGCTTGCTCTCTGGGAGGGAAGATGGCAAGCCTTCATCTAGCATATTTTAGATATGTTCTCAGGAGGGACTGGTCTCAGGGGAAGGATATCGAGCATGGTAAAGTAGAGGATCTAGGGAAAAGAGGAAGACCATTAAGGAGATGAACCGGCACGGGGGCTCGGTGCCTGCAACAATGAGCTCAGACTGAACAGGGACTGTGCAGATGGCGCAAGACCGTGCTTCCTTTGGTTGTAGACACAGCCAGTCTACAACGGACTTGACCAACAGCATCAACTGGCATCCAAGGCTGATGGTCAGTCTGCTCTACTCCTCCAGCCTCGAATCCCCCTACCCACTGGGCCACAGCCACACTGCCACCGTATAATTGCTACCACAATCAGTTTACAAACATTCTTCTCCTTTCTGGACTCCATGGCATTGTTTCCTTTTTACCTACCTCACCACCCACCACCCATCTACCCCAGCCCCTGAATCCCTTATTCTATATACTGTCCCAATGAGTTCATCAATCCTGCGTTAACCTCATCTTCTTTACTATCTTTTCCAGTAAAACTTTACAGTCACTGAAACCCTCTCTGGGTTCTCTAAGAGTCAGAATCAACCTGATGGCAGGGGGGTTGAGGTCCCATCCCTTTTATGTCTGTCCTCACGTGTCATCTTTCAGCACAGTCTTCCTGACCATACTCTAAAAAAGCAGCAAGTCAAAGACAGTGCTACCCCTCGCACTCCCCTGCACTCCTAAATCACTTCCTGTGCCTTTTGAGTCCCACCCCCATTTGAGCTGCCTTGTCTGCCTGTAGACGCTCTACCCCAACTGGTCACATGTGGGTTCAGTGGACACAAAACTTTTGTCTGTTTCCTTTAAGGCTCTCCCCCCTGAAACAGGGCTGGCATGTGACAGCCACGGGCCCACTCTCATCAAGTGCATTCTGACTTACAGTAACCATGTAGGACAGAGTAGAAGGCACCCAGCCTTGGGTGTCCAAGGCTGCCCACCACCAATACCCACTGGCAGCAAGTCCATTCTGATTGACCCTCAAGGATCCAGGAGACCTGTCCCCTCAGATTTCCAAGGCTGTCGATCTTTATAGGAGCAGATTGTCTCATCTTTTCCCCCTCTGACCTGCTGGTGGGTTTGAACCTCCAACCTCTGGTTAGCAGCCCAAGGCCTAACCTCCCGTGCCACCAGAACTCCATCAAGTACTCAGTGAGCACAGTGCGGAAGCAAGTGAGTGAGCAAGCAGCTTGTCCTCCCTCTCTGAGCACCACTCTCCCATGCCCTGTGTTTAGCTCACTCCCACCCCATGGTTTCAGCCCTGCAGGCTGATGTCTGGGCCCAGCAACACTGGAAGCATGTGCTGCGGTCCAGCCCTTACCTGTGCCTGGTGTCCCTGACTCCTCCTGACCACATCCCTTCAGCAGGGGCTCGCCCCCTCTCACATCCCCTTGGACTAGACGGACACTAGCGAGCCCCTGTGCCAGTTCATCTCCTTAACGGTCTTCCTCTTTCCCCTTGATCCTCTACTTTACCAAGCTTGACAATCTTCCCCTAAGACTAGTCTCTTCTGAGAACATATCTAAAATATGTGAGATGAAAGCTTGTCATTCTTCCTCCCAGAGAGCAAGCTGGCTTCACTTCTTCCATCAGACACAGATATGTCTGTCTTTTTCCCTGGCGGTTCATGCGATAGTGAATAGTTTTTGCCATCTGCAACTCCCCCATCATGCCAGGGACCTCCCACTAGAGATGGAGGACAAGATCACACTCCAGCCTCTTAACAATAAGTCCCCAAATCTGAAGACTCCAGAGAAGCTGAGCCAAAAGTCCCAGGTCTCTCTCTGGGAGGTCTGCCTTCCGGAAGGGATGCTGATGCTGCAGCACAGGAAACCAGCAGCCTCCCTTCAGAACTGACTCTGGCCTTCCTGGCTGCTCACAGGCGCCCCAGACTCCTTTCTACCTGTCCTGGCTGTCCTTCTCCTGACCCCCAGACAGCCCGCCACTGGTAGGGGCTCCTTTGACTCCTTCCCTTCCCGCAGACATTTTCACAGGCCCCAGAGTAGGGCCTGCACCCTACTAGTGTAGTGGATCATATACTTGGCTGCTACTAATGCAAAGGCAGCAGTTTGAACCAACCAGTTGCTCCCAGGGAGCAAGGTGAGGCTGTCTGTTCCCAGATAGATTTACAGCTAAGAAATAAAATATATAGTCTCTTAAACCCAAAGGGGTAGTTCTGCTCTGTCCTGGAGGGTCACTGAGTCAGAATCAACTCCATGGCAGTAGGTTTTTGTGTTTGGGGGGCTGGGGTAGGGGAGTGAGGGGGAAATGGGGTGTATAATTACATCACGCACCAGAGTCCCTAAGTGGTGCAGCTGTCAACCTGCTTGGCTGCTAACCAAACGAGTGACATTCCAAACCGCCAGAGAGGCCTTGGGAGAAAGACCATATAATCCACGGCTCCATCGTCAGCCTAACGCAGCACGTCTGTACTCAGACACACACCAGGTCTCTGGGGAGCCACGGTCCACTTCTCCTGCCACTGCCGGCACTGGGCCTCACACCGTCGTCCTGCCCCAGGTAGCAGGAACCCTGGGCTACTCTCTCACCTACCCCCTTGCAAGCACCACAGGTCCCTGTCTTGGGGCAGGAAGCGTTCAACAACCAAAAAACCCATCCCGCATCCCATGGGGTGCTGCACTTTGATAGGAGAAGATCGCCCCTGAACACATCACACACACTCAGCAAAAGGAGCCAGACAGGAGAGACCACACACTGTCTGATCCCAGCGATGCGAGCTACACCCAGCAAAGCCAGAGAGCAAGATAGACCTAGCTGGCAGTTACCAGCTGCTGAGAGAGGGATATACGTAGTCATTGCCCGTGTGAATAGGTTCCTCTGGGGAAGGGACCAGCACGTGAGGAAAACCATGTTCTCAAAAGAGATCATGTTGGACTGAAAAACACTCGACTGGGGACTTGAAAATGGCAACTTTGATGGCATGAAAATTTTGTCTCTGAAAAAGTTAAGAGTTAGGATGAGAGTTGACATGATGGTGAACAGATACCATCACAAGTGGAATCCACCTGGGCGTGGGTACGTGATGACCGCACGTTTGGTGGTTCGAAACTACCAGCACCTCTGTGGGAGGAAGATGAATCGACCTTACTCTTGTACAGAATTACGGTCTCAGAAACCCACGGGGGCAGTTCCGCCCTGTCCTTGGGGGTGGCTGTGAGTCAGAGTGGACACAATGGCAGTGAGTTTGGACTTGTGTTTTGGTTTGGTTTTGATCACACTCAAAAGGACCCTTGGTGGCAGAGAGGGTTAGGCATCGGGCTGCTCAGCAGAGGGTCAGCGGGTTGAAATGGCCAGCTGCTCCTCGGGAGACTGACGATGCTTTCTACTCCCTTAAATAGACAGCAGCAAGCACCCAGGGGGGCAGTTCTACTCTGTCCTGTGGGGTCACTGGGAGTTGAAATGGACTCGATGGCTGTGAGATCTGAGGGGTGCACCACATCCTTTCCATCAATGACAAGAATGGCTAACATTGTCAGAACATTCGAGTTCTACTTCTCGCCCTGTCTCTCACTACCACCACCCCATGTCCTCCCCACCTCCTACCTGCTCTTCCATAGCAGACTGCAGCCCCACACATGCTAAGTCAAGGCCATCTCACAGGGACCTTGCGTGGACTTGCCATGGTGGTCCATCCTTATGGGAGCAGAGAGCCTCATCGTTCTCCCATGAAATGGCTGTTGGGTTTGAACCTCCAACCCAACTAACTAGAGCTAAAAATAATAATAACTGCCATCAAGTGATTGCCAACTCATAGAGACCCCGCATGACTGGTAGACCTTCCCCCTGTGGGTTTCAGAGAAGTAATTCTTTGTAGGAGTAGAAAGTCTCATCTCTCTCCTGAATAGGGTTCAAACCATGTCAAGTCAGCCCACCTTCTTCCCCCACATAGCCTTCACAAACATACCCCTTTCTTGTTCAATGACCGTTCAATAACACGAAAGTCCTTGTCAGGGAAGTCTCGGCCCACCCTTAGCCCAGACACCACTGCTATCCCTGGACTTCTCCCCTTGGGGCTCCTCCCCCACCTGCATCTTCTCATCAGTCTCGGGCTGGCTCAGGACAGCACTTCAGGGATCCCTAGCTCTGAGTTCAAAGCCTCAGGCAGAGTAGTTGCTTGAAGAGAGGAAGACCCTTTTCCCCACTTTCCCCAGGCATGCTGGCAGCTCACAGGATTTATCTATCCCCTCCCTCTCTACTAGCCAGCAAACCAGGAAAATGACAGGACTTCCTTCTCTGTGCCATGTGTGACAAGGACAAAAGCTTAGCTTTTATTTTTAGCTACATTAAACATGCATTGGGAAATGATGTCATGTTTCTGAATTAGCACGCCTGCCCTTTCTCTCCCCCCAGAGAGGGCATGACGAGCTCCCTCAAGTGCTGGAAGGGCAAGGAGAGAACACTCATGGTACAGCGCAGACATTGCAGGAGACTTTTATTGTTCATCTAAGGAAAGCTGGCCAGCTGGTCTCTAGACATTCCAGAGTTTTCGAAGGCACCTTGGACAGTGCAGGACTAGCCTGGCAAGGTCACCTGGGTCATGCTTACCTGGATCCGCCAACTGCCCCAGGGCTCTGCAGCAGTAAGACTCCGCTAACCATGGTCCTATGAGTGACGGGGACATGTGTGTGTTGTGCTGCTCAACAATATTGCTGGGTGCTATTGAGGTAGTCCCAACCCATAGTGACTCTGTACACAACAGAATGAAGTACTGCCCAGTCCTATACCACCCTCACAATCATTCCTATGCTTGAGCCCATTGCTGGAGCCACTGTGTCCATCCATCTCCTTGAGGGCCTTCCTCTTTTTCACTGCCCCTCTACCAGACCAAGGAAGATGTCCTTCTCCAGGGACCAGTCTCTTCTGAGCACATGTTCAAAATATGTCAATTGAAGTCTTACCATCTTTGCCTCCTAAGAGCATTCTGGACAGATTTCTTCCAAGATAGACTTCTTTTACAGTCCATGGTATTTTCAGTATTCTTCTCCAGCACCACAATTTCAGATGCATTCATTCTTCTTCGGTGTCCAACTTTCCCATGTATAGGAGGCCATGGAAAATGCCAGGGTTTGGGTCAGGCACACCTTAGTCCTCAAAGTAACATCCTGGCTTTTCAATGCTGCGAAGAGGACTTGTGCAGATTCACCCAGTACAACAAATCTCTGCAACTCTTGACATCTGCTTCCATGAACATCGAATGTGGATCCAAGAGAGACAACATCCTTAGCGATTTCCAGTTATCGTGATGGGACCTATCGGTCGGGTTGTGAGGATTTGGGTTTTCTTCACACTGAGTTGTGATTCATACTGAAGGCTACAATCCTTGCTCTTTATCAGCAAGTGCTTCAATTCCTCCTCGCTTTCAGCAAGCAAGATCAGATGCCTTGCTCTATGTCCACAGATAGTCTCTTCACACGTGAAGGTAATTCAAGGGTATGTCTTCATAGCTAATGCCTCTTTTTCAACTGTATTTGGAACTAAACAGAGTCCTTACTTATAATGCTGTGTGGGACCTGGGGTTCGTGCTTTAAGGGAGCTAAGTTTGGAGGCCCTGGATAATACCAATAGTCAATGTGATGTGCTGATGAAAGGTTAGAAGTTCAAGTCCACCCAGGGGCAGTTCAGAAGAGAAACCTGGTGATCTAGTTCCCCAAACACCAGCCATTGAAAACTTTTCAGAGCACAGTTCTACTGTGGCACACCTGAAGTCACCAGAAGTCACCATAGACTGCTCAGAAGCATAGGGCTGGGGGTGGGGCAAAGTCCAACAAATTCAAAACCAAACTCACTTCCATTGAGTCAATATTGACTCTCAGCCATGCTGAGAGGGACAGGGTAGAAATGCCCCCTATGGTTTTCCAAGACTGTAACTCTTTACAGGAGTCAAAAACCCCATCCCTAAGCCCCCTTCAAATCCCATCATATCCTATCATGCTAAGCAGTAGTTGGGATGGTGGAAATTCAAAACCATATACCTCATAATTATAACAATAATAATACTCATCATTCATTAAGCACCTATAGGATGTCAGAGATGACTCATATCCCCTATATACACTACAAAACAGTTTCATCTCCCCTTGACAAAAATCCCACAAGTTTATTGTATTCCAACTTCATAGATGCAATTGAGGTTCAACAAGATCATATTTGCTCAGGATCACGCATAGGATCAAGGTCTAATGCAGCAGTTCTCAACTTGTGAGTCTCACCCTCTTTGCGGGTCAAAAAACCCTCTCACAGGGGGCACCCAATTCATAACAGTAGCAAAATGACAGTGACGAAGCAGCAATGAAAATAATTTTATGGTTGGGGGTCACACAACATGAGGAACTGCATTAAAGGGTCACAGCACGAGGAAGGTTGAGAACCACTGACCTAGTCTTTCCTGAGCCAACCTATAGCTGGAGTTTTCAATCAATCGAACTCAAGACTCACTGCTGTTGAGAAGATGCTTACTCACAGGTGCCCAATAGGACAGGGTAGAACTACCCCGTCTGTCTCCCAGACTGGAGCTCTTTAAGGGAGTAGAAAGCCCTACCTTTCTCTGAGGAAGGGCTGGTGGTTTCAAACCCACTGACCTTGCAGTTAGCTGCCCAACACATAACCACTATGCCACCAGGTCTCCTTTCAATAATTCTACATGCCCTCCCATGGGAGAACTGTGGAGAGAACTAGTGAGGAGGGAAGGAGACCTGGAAGCAGAAAGATGGATGGGTGATGGGACACTGTAGGGACAACCATCCATGACATGAAAACAGATGTGTATGGATTGTGGGGTGAAAAACTGATTTGCTCTGCGGAACTTCCAACAATTCACCATCAAAAGAATTTTGCGAACACACATACACAAGGAAGGTTTTTAATCTGAAGAAGATGACTCAAAAGGCATTTTTGCTATTCACTAGGGATGGGCACTCATGGACAAAGCTTCCAATGACAGCAGAAACAACGTTTGGGCTTCAGCATGCAGGAAACTGATCCAGCCATGGTCATAATGAGACTTCCATTCATTAAACACCAGCGACACGCCACATCCTTTTCTTACAGATGATGTGCAAAACCAAGCCCATTGCCATGGAGTTGGTCCTGCATGACCCCCAGTGGGCCTAGCAGGGTTTTCAAGGTGGTGACCTTTCTGAAGCAAAATGCCAGCTTTTTCCCCCAAAGTCTCCTGAATGAGTTTGAAGGGTCAACACTTGACTGTGCTAAGAGATGATCACAATCTCACCTCCTCAAACACATGGTAGTCTGAGATCATGAGTGGCATACTGGTCACCCATCGGGGTGGCCAACCACAAGGGCAGCGGTTCTAAAGCACCAGCCACTGCTGGGGAGAAAGGCGAGGCTCTGATGCCTCCAGAACCTTCCAGAAGCCCTCCTGGATACAGAGCACATGTGCCAAGTCAACCGTTGTGGCCCAGCCATTCCGCATCAGGACATATTGGACAATGAGCTGAAAGTCCAGTAGTATGAAACTCCCAGAAGGCAAGGCTTTCTGCTCTCGTAAAAAGTGAGTCTCAGAAACCCTCAGGGGGCATTTCTACCTTGTCCTAGAGGGTCTCTCGCTATGAGCTGGTGTCAGCTCAATGGCAGTGAGTTAGGAAGGACTTTTTGTTTTGTTTTATTTAGGGGGAGGCGGTGGCAGTGTGGGTTAGTCATGGGCTGCTAACGACAGGTCTGTGATCCAAAAGTCACTAGCTCCTCCTTGGTTGAAAGGTGAGGCTGTCTGCTCCCATGCAGAAGGGCAGTCTTGTGATGGGAGGGGTGAGAGAGGGATGAGGAGGTCAAAAGGAAGGGGGAGCGGGAGGGAGAAAAAGCAGAAAGAACTACAGACATGGCAGAGGGGAAATGCTGCCTGGACACTGTCGCTGTTTGGATCCTATGGCAGACTGTGCAGCTACATATTATTGCTTTCCTTTGTAGGTGCTGTATTCCACAAGTCACATGGAAATGGATCATAGAAATCAATCAATAAAGTGAGCGTCCTTAAGAGTAGAGAAAAGGGCCGCAGCCTAAAAAACCCTCCAAGTTCCTGACCCATCAGCCCTCCACACTGGTCTGAGAGGTGACAACATGAGGGGAAGTCCCATAGAAATGGACTCACCTTCTTTTGCGACACACAAGCCAGTTCCAAGCAAACAAACAACAAACATGGAACGTTCCAGAAACCCCACCGAGAGGCCCTATGGGGCTGTACATGAGTCAACTGGATGGCTAAATATAGATAGGACACCAGCTGTCTCTTCTACTAGTGACATTTGTTAGACACTTTCACTAAATGATTGTCATATGTATCATAAGGATAAACTGACAGACGAAAGATGAATGCATTTGGGCGACAAGGGTGCAAATTCACAATTACTTGCCCCTTCTACTTCGTCCGTGTGCTTAGTGAGAGTTAGTCATCAATTGAACCACGTGCCTCAGTAGTCACTCCACTCCCTTTAGTTGGGTTTTGAAAAGATGTCTCAGATAATTTGATTAAGCTAACATCCTTAAATGCTCCCTTCATGGAGAATGAAGAGACCCGCACTGTTTATGGAACTTAAGTGCAAGACTTCTTCTTTTTCTCATAGTCTGTTTTTCATATTTCTTTTGTGCAGTCGAAGCTGCATTTAAGTCCTGAAAAGGTCACATCTTAACTTATCTCCTTCGTGAGCGTCTGGACTGGGGGTGATGCCACCAATGGTCAAGTCCAAGGGTGATTATCCTCTTCTCTTGACCCTGTCATTGCAATCATGGGCTCAGACATAAGAGCGACTGTGGGGACCATGCAGAACCGGGACGTGTTTCGTTCTACAGTGCACAGGGTCGCTATGAGGTGGAACTTACCTCAACAGTACCTAACACCAGCATACCCAGAAAGGGGGGCTGCTGATGGCAAGGTCAGAAGTTCAAGTCCACCAGCCCCTCCATGGGAGAATGCTAAGGCGTCTGCTCCCAGAAATATTTATGGCCTCAGAAACCCACAGGGGCTGTTGTGTTCTGTCCTGCTGGGTCACTGGGGGTTAGACGCTACTCAATGGCAGTGGGGTATTTCAGTGAGTGTGTGTGTGTGTGTGTGTTGTGTGTGTTGTGTGTGTGTATACACGCGTGCACATTCGCCTTCTGGTCAAAGAAGAGCTTGCTCTAGCCTTCAAGACTGAAGAATGTCTACACAGCTGCAGGTCTTGGCTGTCCTAGGAACAATTGGGATAGCTGGCAAGCAGTCACGTCTGGAGCGGACAAAAAGAACATACTAGTTAAAAATAGAGCAAGCGAGGTCTTTGGTTGGGTTGGATTGGGTTTTATTTTTAGGAAAATTGGAACTGGGTCCACAAAACACTGAATGACTGCATTCCAAGCCTTTGCTTTATAGGCTACACTTAAAGTTATCCTCATTTCTCAAACCATTTTGAATTTTTGATAGCTAGCATGTTATTGGATAAATTAGATCATCTGAAATGTGAAAAGGGAGCTGTTTATTGACTCACTGAGTTATTTTTAAGTGACTATTTCTGAAGCCTCCAAGACAAAATGTTTTAAATGGGGAAAGCCAGCAATAGTCGTCAAATCTTCATTTTCTAGAGAAGCTGCCCAAACCTGAATCTAAAGAGAGGCCGTGATTGTTTATTATGTCTGTAATTTTTAAATATACAAGAGCCTAGCAATCCACATAAAGAAATCACCTATTAGAAAAAAAAGAGTTAGAGGAGAAAAATATCATTCAAGAATTTTTTAAATTTTCATGAGTCATTATAATTACAACATGTGTGTCTCCTTGCCTGACCATTTTCTTCCTTCTGGGGTGCAAACATTCTCTGAATCCCTGGCAGGAAGAACACACTCCTGCCCATACACTGTTTCTTCCAAATGCTCCCTTCCCTGGAGTCAATTCTGAGTCACAGCAACTATACAGGACAGGCAAGCAGACTGCCTCTATGGGTTTCCAATACCGTCACTCTTTACAGGAGGAGAAAGCTTCAATAGAGCCTGGTGGTTTCAAATCGCTGACCTTGCAGGTAGCAGCTCAACTCGTAACCCAGGACGCCATCCGGGCTCCTCACAGTATATTCAGATTTAAACAATGTGGCATTGGCATTGAAGAATTCTTCTCAGATGATTTATTTCCTGATGTCAAGAATCCAGAGTAATCAAATATTCTAATATGTCCAATGAAGACGAAACCCACAAAGTGATCTCTATTCACATTCAAACATGTCTATTCACATATTTACATAACAGTCTGAAAAACAACTCGGGTTCACTAGGTTGTATTTTTGTTAGATGTTATATTGTTGTGTACTGCTTTATATTTTATGTACTATATGTTATGTTTTGCATACTATGGTCCCTATTTCATTCTACTTGTTTATTTCAAATAATCCTTCCATGGATTTTTGGGCTACAAGAAGATTGAATACCTATGCCGATTAAGTTTCATAAATACTTCTGGCTGGGCTGAGTCCCAGTGGTGTAGTGGTTGAGCGCGGGAAGGTGGCCCATTG